>VZRU01007858.1:378807-394610 GCA_013398155.1 Pedionomus torquatus
AAAGGACAAAAAAGCAAAGCACTGAACTGAGAGTTGAGGCTTTTAAACCTTCTACAAAGATGATTATGACAAAAAAAAAAAAAGTTTCATTCTAAGGGTTTCTTTTCCATTGGAATGGACTGATATGGACTGTTTTTTGCTTTGCTTGTGATTGTTTTGTGTCCTGAGCATATTGCTGAAGGAAGGCTGGTGAGCCCGCAGCTCCCCCTTCTCCCCAACCAGACATTCCTCCCCGTTCCCTTCTGCCAGCCTTTGAGCTCCAACGGGCTGCATCCTTTAGTCAAGCAGGGAGCTCCTGTCCTGGGAGTTGGTCTTTGATTGCTTCTTTTTTTTTTTTTTTTTAGTTTGATTAGCTTTAAACTTTCTCAGCTCATTAAGGGTGTGGGAAGGGATCCAGGACTGGGCGAGCAGTGTGGAACTGCCCTGGCTGCCCTGTCTTATGCACTGGAAATAAGATGGGCAGAGGGAAGAAGTGGAAAGCTACAGAAATTCAGACTAAAATTTCGTAACTGGCTTCTTTTTCTAGTCGGTACCTCTGCAAAGTTGTCTGTCTTAAAAATCAAAGGATTTAGACTGTCCAAAGAAGCAGCAGGTTGATCTTGATGTAAATGGTGTTTATCAACCCTTCTTCTCCATATCTGTTATGCGATTTTGTTCCCCTGTGTGGCTGAAATTCACTGTGGGAGAAAAAAATCAGGAACGATGGCTCTTATGCACTTCAGCCCCGCAAAAGCCTTATCTTTCCTAAGCAATGCGTGTTTAAAACCAAAGGTGATGTGTTAAGGTGATATAAGCAGCTGCAAGGCAGCCCATGCTGCCAACATTAACATACTGAAGAGCCATCATTTTCATTTTTTTTTAATGCATTTCATAAGTGTTCCCCTGAAGGAGGTTAAGCGTGATAGTGTTATAGACCTCGTTCTTACGAAAAATTAAAAATTCCAATGGGTTTCCAGCTGAAAGGATTCTCCGCTCTACAGTCTGATTTTTTTTTTTAATTACTGAGCAAGTAAACATACTTGCACGGAATTCACTAAGGCATGCTTGAGCTTTCTTCACCTATCACAAACCTAGCAACAATACACACTGAAGAACTATTCTAGCTGCCACCCAGAGGTTCAGGAAAAAATGAACTTCGTCTTGAATGCCTATTTCTTGGAGTTTCTTGCCTCTATGAGGCCCACTGTTGAAATTCACCCTGTGGGGAAAGCCGTCTCCGAGCTAATGCATGTGCAGAGCATCCTAACCCCGTCTTTGAGGATTTCAGAGGGACTTCAGGAGCATTTAGCTTTGGGCTATCCCTCTGTTGGGAAAAGAACCTTGCCCAAATTGAAGCTTTACAGTAATTATCATCATCCTGGAATTTTACAAACAATACACAGGATAATGAAGAACGCTTTAAAAATATTGCCCTAATCATTATTAATTCCTTTGGTATTTATGGTAATAATTGTAATTATGATGCACTCCTTTTGCACTAATGTGAGTGCTTCTGGAACTCCACATTAATTTGCAACAATGTATCGGAGTGTTACTCAAGAAGGATATTAGACACTGTAGTTTTTAAAGGTTTGCAAACTCTTCGAAAACAAAGATCTCCAGGAAAAAAAGAAAAGGAAAAACAGAAAAAAAGAAAAAAAAGAAAAAAAAGAAAAAAGAAAAAAAAGAAAAAAAAGAAAAAAGAAAAAAGAAAAACAGAAAAACAGAAAAAAAAGAAAAAAAAGAAAAAAAAAGGAAAAAAAAAAAAAGAAAAAAAAAACAGAAAAACAGAAAAACAGAAAAAAAGAAAAAAAAAAAGAAAAAAAAAGAAAAAAAAAAAGAAAAAAAAAAAAAAAAAAAAAAAAAAAAAAAAAGAAAAAAAAAAGAAAAAAAAAGGAAGCACTTTCTTCCAACTGAGGAGATTGTTTGTTTTTGATTAAACCTGTAGTTTCTGCTGAGATTTAACAGTGATGAAAACTGACAAGGTTGAAGGGAATAAGCTGAGGCTCGTGTCACTGGGAATACGTACAGAGAGAGAAGAAAAATCTTGTACTTTTCAAAGGCATTTGCTTAAATAATTTTTGCTTTCATTTTACCCCTACTGACAACTGCCAGATTAATGCCACCGGAAATTAAAAATTATAAGTTTATTCAGTGTATAAGGAGAGATGGCTTCTGCTAATGTTGACTGTATCTGATTGAAAGACTGATTTATAATGAGGCCGGGGTGATTCGGTTTGCATATCTGTTCCGGTGAACCATCATCACTCTCGTCCCTCTACTAATGATGGGGGGTGTTACAGATGTACCAGTCTACTGTGTTCACAGCTTGCCAGTTTTCTGAAAATGAATCATTTAGACCGTCATCCGTCAAACTCCTGCATTTAGCTACCTCCGCGGTTTGTTTTTCCTCTTGAGCTGCTCGTTGCATTTAGGCCTGAGCATCTTCCACGGGGGTGAAAGGCCAAACCTGAAGCGGGTGTGTGGTTTGCTCTGTTATTTCTCAAGGCTTCTTTCAAAACCCCAGCAAGTGTTGGGATCTGCTTTTCACAGCCCGTCAGCACAGGAGGATCTCTCCATATTTATTTCCCCCGGCAGGCAGGCTGATGTCGGTGGCTCCAGCACCCTGCCACTCATTCTCTCTTCTGAACTGCCTTGCTGGATTTATATTATTTAAAGCACCTGCTTTATTTTTTGCGGTGTTATTATCAGTGCAGCTGATGGGAAGTCACAGGAATGGAAATCATCAGCAAGGGGAGCAAAAATCTGCTTAAGTCAACTTTGCTGCCCGGGGAAAATGGAATGACTGGTCTTAAGTTTATGTACCGGCGCAATTCACCGAGGGCTTAAACTAAATGGGATTTAAGTAGTGCAGAGGCTGCTGTGGCACAGATGTTTGTGCCCTGCCAGGGAGAAACTGGTGAGGACACATTCAGATTCCGAGAACTGTGTCGCTATTTTCACATTTTCACTTTTTTTGTTTTTGCAAACACCGGAGTTTGTGAACTTTATTATGCTAAAATACACATGAAAATCAATGAGCAAAAATCAAATGAGCTTTGTTAAGCTCCAACTCTCTGTTATTCTAGACAGAGCACAGCTGGAAATCCTTTGAGCTTTGCTGGCTATTCCTCTGGAATAAAGAATGTGTAACCTCCCCTCCCCGCTCTCGCCGCTGTTGCTATGTGTCTCTGATTCCTGGATACTGGCTTCTCTTCTCTGAGCAACAGGCAAACAGGCAGAGCTCAACGGAGCCGAAACGCCGCCAGCATCATGCTGCTGCAAAAGGTACCTTTAAGCTCCCTTCGTCTCCCCAACCCTTTCTGCACGGGCTGTTTGCTCACCCGGCTACAGCTGAGGATACCTGTCACGTTAAGGGGACGGCGTGAGGCGAAGAAGACATGAAATACAGGGGAAAAAAATCATTGAGATGAAAGATCCTCTGTGTAAAGAAAGATTCCTTCACATCTTGCCTGTGCTTGGTGGTACCAGAGTGTTTCCTTGTAGAGGAAACCTTTGCATTGACCAGTAAGCACGTACTTCAAAACAGACAGAAGCATAAAAAGCAACAGAAAAGTCTTTAAGTCTTTAACCAGAGCTGGGCATCTGCTTAAAATCAACACCTCACACAGCAGAAAAGGAGAAAAAGATGGCAGGAATTCCTCTAAGGACAGCTCTCCTGAACTGCCCGTGTTTCCTACATGAGACCTTCTCACTCTCTACTACTCCCTGGAAGAAGGGTGTAGCCAGGGGGGTTGGTCTCTCCTCCCAAGAAACAGGCAACAGAACAAAAGGAAACTGCCTCAAATTGTGCCACGTGAGGCTTAGGATGGAACAAATTCTTCACCAAAAGTGCTGTCAAGCCTTCGAAGAGGCTGCCCAGGGAAGTTGGTGGAGTCACCATCCCTAGAGGGATTTAAAAGCCAAGCAGATGTGGTGCTGAGGGACATGGGTCAGTGGTGGACTTGGAAGTGTTGGGTTGATGGTTGGACGCAATGGTCTTCAAGATCCCTTCCAACCTAGTCAATTCTATGATCTTTCACGTATGTAGACACTGAGAGCTTTCTGAGGGTTCTTTGGTATTGAATTGCAGCAGCTAGATGTCCCATACTCTGACAAGAAGCAACACTCTTGATAAGGGTTAGGTTGATGTTGATGTTAGGCTGATGGTTGGGCTCGATGATCTTAAAGGTCCCTTCCAACCAAAATCATTCTTTGATTTTATGTCTATGTCTCCAGCTCTACAGCAAAACTCCCAGGGGGAAAGAAAACTCTGCACAAGGCAACGGAGTTATCATAATAGCAAAAGCTTAGGTTTTCAGGAGGTGTACCTGCCCATGGCAAGGGATTTGAAACTCAATTACTTTTAAGGTCCCTTCTAACCCAAACCATTTCATGATTTGATGATAAATACCAAAAATACAAATAATTCTTGATTTACCCTAAAGAATATCACAAAACTGTATATTGTGCTCCTGGTTTTTACAGAAGCTGACCATACTTCTCTTAGTTTATTTTTTTGGTACTGGGAAGAAGTCAAAATTCTCCTGATCTTGATATCCTCATCAGCTGAGGAGATTTTCCAAAAAGCCAAATGTATTCCCCTGAATATAAACTCAACTAAAATGAGTTGAGAATGTTTTTAATAGCTTTACAAGTTATCTATGTGGTATGAGGTTATATATAGCTATATAAAATTAATTCCTTTCATACAAACACATGCAAAACCCAGAAGAATCAAAGGGCAAAGCAGAGAACAAAATGGACTATGAAAGAAGAAAATGGTATGTAAATAAAAGCAGGTCAAAGCCTCAGTTAATAGAAGTAGCAGGTTTTTTAGAACTTCCAAATTTGTGACTTTTCTACAAGTGTAGGATCTTTTTCTACCTCTCAGTACTCGAAAAATATTTTTAGATTAAATTATAACCCAAGGAAACGTTGAGTAGAGAGTGAGAAAAGAACTTTGCAGCTAAAAAAAGAAGACGTAAAACTCTAATTGTTAATATTGGGGTATTTCTGTGTCTTGTAACATAGTCTTCCAATGTGAACGTGATAATTACTGATTGTTATAAAAGATGTATTCTGTGTCCCATAATGCCAGTGAGATTTTTGATTCCCATATTCCTTTCCCACTTCCCCAGGTTGATATTATTTCTGTATTAACTCTCCCATCAGGTTTTTATTCTTAGTGTGGTTTCATAAGCTTTACATTTCAGCATCTTTTGCATTTGCTTTGTATTTTTTTTGTGTTTGTAAACAAAATGGATTTTACAGTACCTTGCATTTTAATTTAAAATACTATGAGAGCCTATCAAACTTTAAAAATTTGCTTTGAAAGTATGTTGAAATTAGCATTTGTATTTACCACTCCACTGTGCTGGTAATAATCAGTGGAACGAAATGGTAAACCACAGAAATTCATCTTTTATGGCTGGATAATTCCATCAAGAGGGAACAAAAATAGGCCGTTCTCTTCTTTAATAGGCTTTGAGATGCATCTGTCTTACAATAGACATCAAACCTCGGCAGTCATATTAAAAAATATTTATATTGTCATTATTTAGTTCTTTGAAATACGACTTTTAAAGACCAAAAAGTTACTTATAGTTTTTGCTGCAGTAAATTTCCAGCCTTTTACTTAACGGACTACACAGGAATGCAGTTTAAATATTGGAAATGCAAAGAGAAACTTGTAATAATGAATTTAATTGAATCAGATAAATGCTACCACCACAAGATTTGAAGAGAAGAAGCAGAGATAATCAAATTAAAAGAAAACCCAAAACAAAATAGTGCAAATAGATTAAAATTATTTACGTTTTTCTAAACCAGAGTATGAGGGAAGGAGTGTTTAAGGGCACGAAGAAAGAGTATTTTGCCCTGTGATAACAGAGATGTTACCTCAACGTATGGGCTTTCTAAAGCAGCATATTCTCTGTCACTAGAGCTGTTTCTTGTATCCACACGAAGCATTTGCAGCCCAGAAGTGCAATCTTTCAGCGGTGTATATAAACTCAGCATTATGCGCCAGCATCTTTAAAACAACTGGGAGGCTAAATATTGATTACTGCTCTGGATCCCATCTTTGAAACGAGCGCCTTCATGGAGAGCCATCAGCGAAGTCACAGGTCAGAAGTGCACCTTCTCTGGTAATTTCTTCATTTGATAAATTAGAGCATGGAAGGAAAAAGGGGAACGGCAAGGATGGAGGGGCAGCAACAAGACTGTGACTTCTGTAGAAAATACACAAGGGAGTGAAATCTGCGTAAAAAAGGGATTGAAGCATCTCACTCAGCTGCTCCCACAGCCTGTGTGACCACACCAGACTGGGTTAGAGGTGGATGAGAATCATCAGCGTGATCTGCCCGATGTACCTGTCAATTCATTAAGAAAGCAACGAGAGACAAGAAGGAATTCTTTGCTGTGAAGGTGGTGAGACCCTGGCCCAGGCTGCCCAGAGAAGTTGCAGCTGCCCCATCCCTGGAGATGTCCAAGACCAGGCCAAGATGGAGCTTGGAGCAACCTGGTCTGGTGGGAGGTGTCTCTGCCGTGGCAGGGGGTTGGAAGTGGATGATTCCAGGCTCCTTCCAACCGAAACCATTTTATGATTTGATGATTTTTCAGAATTTGAAACTCTGTGGCTTGGCGGTGATCTTAGCAGTGACTCTTCCACGCTAGTGCATAGAGTTATACAGAAACATGGCAGAAGGTTTGGGGCTGAACCCCTAAATCTGGCCTTTGAGGAGGCTATAACCTTCGCCTTGCTGTTGCCCTCGTTCCTCTGCCAGCTGTTGAAGAACTGACTGTGAATTTCCCTCATCCTCTGCTGATCCAGGCCAAGTGGGGACCCACTGAGGTTTTGGCCATGTGATGGGTGCAACAGGCACCAGGTTGGTGGCAGCTCAGGGCTGGGCTGCATTAAATCTGACCCATTTTTCCCTCTCCCCCCCCACCCTGTGGTTTATAACACGCAGCAGCAGAACTTGTTTTGTGAGCCTTTAAATTCCGTTTGGTCTCTTAATTTCTTTGCAAACCTACTCCAGGCACTTGGCTGAGACAGTCATGAAGTGCTGACTGTGGGATGGTTTAATCTCTAAAGGTAGCCCCTCCAGAACTGTTGTTTTTGGAAAGTCTTTTTAGAACAGCAGATGATGAGGGCAGATAAGAGCCCTTTTTATGCAAAGGTCTCCTTTATTACACACATCTTAAATATTTGTTCTCAAATATTACATCTGATGCCAAGTCCTCCGTGACACTTTGTTGCTGGTGTTCAAGAGAAATGCTGCTCTGGCTGAAATCAAATGGAAGCGGACGTGGTATCTGTTGTTTACTTGAAAGAAGAACAGAAAGCCCCCATTTGCCTCCCAAACGAACTGATCTGTTTCCAGTTTGAGCAGGACATTTTCAGATTTTCTGATTTTTCCTCTCTGAGAGGCAAAGAAAGAAGGTATATAAAAAGCCAGAAGGAGCTCCCTTGAAGATATCAGTGTCTTTCAGGTACAAAAGACAAAATGCTTCCAAAATTGAGTGCTTTTCATCACTTCAGAAGGACCAGTCAACAATCCAGAGCGGAGCCTATGCCTGCAAGAAGTAATTTTATAGTAAATGGTAAAAGATCATCAAAGTTGGATGGAATGTAATGAAGGAGAACCTGGTAAAAGTTTTTAGATGTAAGTGACCAGTCAAGAACTTCAGCTCCGATGTGGGGCCCGTTTCTAGTACTGAACTCATGACTCCAAAGTCTTATACATTTTGAATATGTCAAGACACAACGTATGAAGGAGGAGGAGAGTGGTTTTTTTTTTTTGGAGCACTTGAATAAATGCCTACACCATATGAGATGCCACTGAGATGTATGCACAATCAGCTAAATGATTTTTTTTTAAAATTGCTAGTAATTTTTTGATACCTTGCCTGAGCTCTTAAGAAAGATTAATTTCTTTAGAGGGAAGTATCCATTTCCTTCTTCCCAGAAAATTAGACCCTTATTGAAGAAATTAAGTTAGAAGTATCCAATTATTTCTCAAACTAAAATGTTTATTTTCACAAATCTATCGTTTATGATGTACTTTATAAATCTAGTGATACTTTCAGAATATTTTTTAAAACAAAAAGAAATATTTACTAGAATAAAAAAGCTGTTTGAGGTCACAGCTACTGCCTTAGTACAGAAACAAACCAAAGAGAACAACTTCTACGAAAAGCTGTTGCTTCTGCCAGTGTCACCCATCTTTTTAAGCAATACAATACTTTTTCCTATTGAAAAGCTTTCATCCTTTTTTTTTTCTTTTTTAATAAAAAGAAAAAAGCTTTTGCTGTGACTCACTGCACTTCTTTGTTACCATCAAGGGAAAATGGTGAACTGCATATCTAACAGGAGAAAACTGCACCTTGTGGGCTTTTTCATGCATCAATATTCTGCCGGGTCAGAAAGTAAACGTGATCACTGGATTTCTGTTTCTGAAACTCCTTCAACTTTTGTGACCAGTGGAAATATGAGTAGTAAATAATTTTGTGGGAAATGTATTTATTGGAGAAATCACTGCCATGTACTTTTGATTCATAATATGAAATGTTAACATTTCCAATAAAAAGTAAGTGGAAAACATTTGTTGCATTTAATTTAGCATTTTGGAGTGTGTTGCAAGTGCTGATACTGGTTTAAATTGACTTTCAGCTAATGACATTAGAAAACTACTTAATTCTGATTACAAAATTAGAGACTTTACAGTCTAATGAATTTTTAATAAAGCCTCTGTGTATCATTGTATGGGCTTGCTCCTTAACGCATGAGATGGAGATAACATTCCTCATGTTCCATTTGTCTCCCTGTTTCAGGGAAATGATAATACATCATCTGAATATTTGCATTTCCACCTTGCTCATCTAAGAATAAGCTCCCTTAAACACACAGGACCAAGTTATTTTCTTAGTTAGTCCCCTACCTTTGAAAAATTTATTCACGACATCTTAATTTGTTCTTCAGAAAACATTTTAGTTTCCTAAATCCCTAAATCCAAAACGCCACGGAGTGATAACTGTGTAGAGTGGACCCAGGTATCCCAACATCACTTGCTTCAAAGATAGACACGTAGTTTGTTTCAGTTGACTCAAATCTTTGTGTGGTTCATGAGAGAAAATACTGCAAACAGCAATTCATCTGCTGACTATTTTCTGTACGCCCGTTCTATACCATTTCTAACTCCCTAGTTGTGTTTTGAAATACACTAGAAAAAGGCAGGATATCTATTTCTGTATATTGGAGGTAACAGGGATGAGATGCTGTGATTTGTGAAAAAAAGGAAATAAGGAAAGCTTCGTATCTTCTCCCTACTCAAGCACCCACAGGGAAACCAGCCACAATATAATGTTTGGTTTGGGAGTAGAGGTATATTTGACTTCAGTATTTCTCTCATGGCTGTTTCCAAAGGTAAAACACCGGGACCGCAGTTGCAGGGAAGACTGAGAATTGCAAGTGTTGAAGTATGAAGCTGTACCTCTACGACACTGTTCAGTGGGAGATGTTTATTTATTACCTGATCCTGCTGATTTGCATTCTAACCACAAGAAAACCTTCACATCTGCTTAAAATTTACTTAAAGAGGGAAAAACTCATAAGAAGGGGTGGCTTTTCCCCTTTCTTAATGATTTCTAGGCCCTTGTGTTACTATTCCAAAACCATTTTAGGTGTGAATATACTCGCTGTGCAGCAAACAAACTTAGTTAAAGGGAATATCACTGTAACTGGCGTTTCTTCCCCCCTTTTCCTGCCTTACCTTACTGAATTTCTGCCGTGTCTGTGCTTTGAGATGCTGACTGAACAGTTGTGAACTCTGTTGTTTGATAACCCAGAGAATTCTCTTTGATGTTATGGAGTTATTTTTATGAAACTTTTCCTTTTTTTTTTTCATGTTAACATCAATGTAATAAAAATGTCTTAAGTGTAATAGAATGATGCAAGATCTCATTTTCTGTTGCTGAGGGAATATAGTAGGAGAAAGTAATAGCTGAAGGCAGTTTTTTCCCTTATGCCTGCAGTAAAGGAGATTAGAATAATGTGAAATTACTTAAGTCAGATATTAGAAAGAACATTAGAGAAGGGTCAGAAAGGCACAGAGGAAGATTTGAGAAGAAAACAAGAAAATTACAGAGACTTTCTCAGCAATGGAGATAAAATAAAATAAAATTAAGAGTTGTTCAAAATACGTACAATAGAAAACACAGAATACACTTGCATAACTGAAAATAACCCAGGACTCATCCTTGAAACCCAAATTATGAGAAAGCTGCAATATGACAGTGTTGCAGTTGCAAACCTTCTCATACTACCATGTAAAAAATGAAGTTCTAAAATTATGGTGCTTATGTTTATGGCATTGCTTATACTATACACTGTTCCTCCCTAGTGCCAGTATTAGGCCAGGACTGAGAAACCTGCAAAAATTTGCACCAGAACCAGTTAACGATCAGCTACAAGGGGTTATATTTCCAATGAAAAGGTAACAGACAGAATGGTCGTGCAAAGGAAGGGTATTGGAGAAGACAAGAAGTGAGTTCCTTCAGAGAAAACCACTCTCTGCCCACAGAGCCCTCAGGCAAAGTCAGCTGACCCGTCTTTATGTCAAACTCCTACAAAAGGAATAGAGATCAAAAGTGAACAAACGAGACCAAAACCCCACCTCTCTGCTGCCTTTTAGGTTGAATAGTGGTGACATTCAGTCTTTCTGGAGGCACCAGCACCCAAAATTTAGCTGAGGATTTAGACAAACTCTATAGCAGCGCCTGTTGCCATAGGACAAGGGGCAATGGCTTTAAACCAAAAGAGGGAAGATTCAGGCTAGATATAAGGAAGAAATTATTTATGCCGAGGATGAGGAGACACTGGCCTAGGTTTCCCAGAGAGGTGGTAGATGTGCCATCTCTGGAAACACTCAAGATCAGGTTGGACTGGGTTTTGAGCAACCTGATCTAGTTGAAGATGTGCCTGCTTATTGCAGGGGGGTTGAATGTGGAGGGCTTTAAAATCCCTTTTAACCCAAACCATTCGATGATTCTACAATTCTGAGGGATTCGTTTTCTTATGACTTCCTCATCCCTCAGAAGAGAAACACAGAATGGACAAGAGGTAGAGCTTCAGTGAAAGAATACTCCATCCTATTTGATCGGTGCTGTAGTTAGGTCTGTCGGCAGGAATCAGGTCATTGGAGTAGCAGCCTGATTATTTTTTCAAGTCCTAAAAGAGGCAGCATGCCCTCTTACCATCCCACAACAGTCCCCTTACCAGCAATTAACGCTGCTCAACTTCAACCTGAAACTTTATAGCAAAACTTGGAGGAAAAAAGGAATATATTTTGTTACAGGGCTGATATATTTGGTGAAAAATCAGAAGTTT
Organism: Pedionomus torquatus; assembly: GCA_013398155.1. Taxonomy (NCBI): domain Eukaryota; kingdom Metazoa; phylum Chordata; class Aves; order Charadriiformes; family Pedionomidae; genus Pedionomus; species Pedionomus torquatus. The sequence goes on from VZRU01007858.1 coordinate 390,179, forward strand.
TCACTGCATGTTTGTCCTTCAGATTTGGAATAGAAAAACCAAGCTTCCACGTAACAGCAAAGCTTATAAACACAGGATGAGAATAAAAGCTCTAAATTTGACTTGGTCATGTTAATAGAAGATAAACTGAACATAAAGCACTGGTGGACTGGTAGGACGAAGCCACAAAACAACCAGTTCTTGCGCAGTCCAGAGAGATTTTCTCTCAACTGGGAAGAATTATAGCTTGTTATAAAACTGGTGTTTCCACTAAAGTCTATGATACTTAATGTACAGTGAGTTATGAATTTTAGTTCCCAAGCTTGTCTTTGAACTTACTCTGTAGATCTCCCTTGAGACACCCTGGACCGAGAGGTCAAAGATAAAGTGTTGCTTGTGAAAAATGTTCTTCCAGTGCTGACTGGGTGCCTCTATTGTTTATTGATTATGTGGTTTTATTGCGGTACATCATGGTTGATAGAGTTCATTTGTTCACTTTCTGGAAAAGCTTTTAATAAGCTGGATAAAATAGATTGCATTTTGGAATTCATACGTGTAGGATTCATGGATTTTCACCCTCCAGCTTCACCAAGGTAGCTGGTGGTCCTCTACCAGATTTTTTTTCTGCTCATGAGCTTAATGAGGCTGGGACTTATGGAAAGGCTGGAAAAGTACAGGCTGTAACTGATCATATGGTTTTCCGTGTAGTTTTTGGGACACAGTAGCAATAAGGTCCTCATAATTTGAATTTAAGAGTAGAAATTTATGCTGCAAAAACACTCAAGCTCTGTCACTGTAATTTGTTTGGTGGTGTAATTGCTGTGAAGGCTGATATTAGCTTGTGACAGCGCACACCAGGACAAAAAAAAAGCAGTTCAAAGGTTAAGAGAGATACTTCATTTACTGTCAAAAGCTTTGGAAATTTCAAGAAAACAAAATTCTGCTATCTGAGATGTGGTGATCTGAAGACAGGGGATGTGAGTTTGGTGCTTCAGAGCACGGTTGCAGGGTCTTTCTTCTCTTCTGCCATATAATGCCGCACCTCCAGAATTTTATTTTCTTTACTGGCTTTCAGAAACTACATGTGAGTTGCCATAAATTATATTTATTTCATAATTAATGCTTAGATCACTTCCTGGAGAGTCACCCATTTTCCTTTTTAATGTACTCCCAGAAAAAGAAAAGAAAATAATCCACAAAGTTACACGCTGTTTATGGCGCCCGTGTGTGCCAAATGCAGTATTTTAGTGGGTGCTGCCACAGTGATGGGAATATTTTTCTTAACTGGAGTTTATACTTTCAAATTCCGGCTAACGGCTAGATGTGCACTCGGCAGACGGCTTGCACAGGGTGCGGATGAGACTCTCCTCCCACCAAAGGGAACAGGAGAGGTTTTTGCAGACTTCAGCAGCAGCTCACCAAGCCCTGACAGAGGACCACAGCAGAAGATAAGGCGTGATGCTTCTCAACAGACAAGACACAGCCACGTGGCAGTGCAAACACATCCTCACCTGCAGAATCACCGCATAAATTAGGCTTAGCCCTTATTAAAAAAACACTCTCCTCTAGGCACAGGTGAAGTCAGGGCGTTGGTCTATGCAGGACCGAATTCTCATTGCGTGAAAAGTCCGTGGTTTTGTACCCACCTGACAGCCACCCCATGTCTTAGAACAACGATGCCGTTTTCTTCCTCAAGTAGTCGTAAGTAAAAATTAGAATACCGGCGAAAACAAGCGCTATCCCTGTTGCCAGTGTGGTTGTAAAGCTGTAAAGCCTGTCAGAGAAGGGATGAGCTAGTAAAACTGCATGTAGGCATCAAGATCTGTACTGGCATTCAACAATAAAGACTGAGAAAGGCAGTGATTGTATAGAAATACAGACTTACAAGAGAGGCCCCGGTTTACTCAATAAACTCTATTTGCTGTTCTGTCCCCTGTAAAAAACTGACAGTAATTCAGCGAGTCTACACCCAGAGCTCTGATCCTTTTCCCTGGCTGTTCTAGAAATCTCTGTAGCTGCTTAGGCAGCACTAAACAGACAAAAACCTGCTCATCTGTAAGAAATATCAAGCAGAAAATACATGGTGGGGGATGAAGAGATTGAGAAGAGCACTGCCGGGAAGGGCTTGGGGGCACCAGTGGATGAAAAGTTCAACGTGATGCAGGAATGAACTCTTACAGCCAGAATGAAAGCTAATTGTGCCCTGGTCTGCATCAAATTATGAACAACAGGGTTGGGAGGGAGTCAGGGGGGGAGCATTCTGAACCCCTGCTCTGCAGTGCTGCCTCCAGCTATCGGACCACCAACATCAGAAGGGAACGGACCTAGAGAGCAGGTCCAGAGGAGGCCACTGAGATGCTCTGAGGGTTGGAGCCCTTCTGCTGTGAAGCAGGCTGAGAGAGTTGGGGGGTTCAGCCTGGAGAAGAGAAGGATCCAGGGAGACCTTAGAGCCCCTTCGACTCCCTTAATGGGCTCCAGGAGAGTTGGGGAGGGACTCTGGATCAGGGAGAGGAGCCACAGGACAAGGACGAATGGTTTGACACTGGAAGAGGGAAGATTGAGACGACATCTCAGGAGGAAATTCTCTGCTGTGAGGGTGGTGAGACCCTGGCCTAGGTTGCCCAGAGAAGCTGTGGCTGCCCCATCCCTGGAGGGGTTCATGGCCAGGTTGGAGGGAGCTTGGAGCAACCTGGTGTGGTGGGAGGTGTCCCTGCCCATAGCAACGGTTTGGAACTGGATGATCTTTAAGGTCCCTTCCAACCCAAACCATTCTGTGAACTGCCTGGATAAGGAGCTGTTTAAAAGCATTTGGTGCATGTTCTATTTGGCCAGTTACACTCCTTGTACTTTTTCCCAAAGAAGTTATGCCAGCTGCTGCTGCTGCTTCTCTTTTTTTTCTCCTCCTTCTTTCCCTTCCCTCTTCTTTTTCCTGTTCCATGGAGTCAAACCCACCCTCCTGTTGGTAACGACCCTTCCTGCCTCATTTCAGTTTAAGGGAGTCGCCTTTTTCACTACAAGTGAGCAGAAAAAGACCTCGGTATATTCTCTAGGGTCTGTGTTCCCTTTATACAACGATCTGGTATTAATAATACATGTAGAGCTTATTTAAAATATCAACCCATCCACTGAAAAAAAAAAAGAAAGTGGTGGCTCCAAACAGTTCCCCAGCTGAAACGGGGAATTAAACGACAGCAATAAACCGCATGAAAATCATTCTCACAGGTCAAAGGGGGTATTCACAAGGCAGAGGCTAATCAGGCCTCGGTATCGTAACAGAGGCACTAATTGCCTGATTTTCAGCGTCGCTGGGCACCTGCACCTCCTACTGAAGTGTGCTACTGGCAGAGGAACACCACGTTGAGAACGGATAGGGGAGTTCTTCAGGACAGGGAATAAAAAGAAAAAATGTAGGGCAGGAGGTAACACCAGCAGAAATAGTTTATCCCCGACCTATTCTGAGTTTGCGGCTTCGTTTTAATCCCTGTTTGTAATAGTGCTTAAAACTCATAATGTTTAATGACCAAGACAGTTTGTCGGTGCAGTGGGCTCAGTAAAACAATGCTGAAATTAAAGCTAAAACCAACACAATGTGAGTTGTAAGTCGTATATGAGAAAATGCCAACCAAGCCAGCTCAGATTTGGAGAATGCCCTGTGATAAGCTGTATAAAAATTTCCATGGAAACACCGACAGTTGGCCTTTCAACAAGTAATCCGGGTGTTGAAATACCAGCATGTCATTTTTTATGTTTTTGTTTTTTTTTTTTAAATGGACAAATGAATTAAAATTATGTTTGGTTTGTGTACAGTAAAGTAGAATTGGCCTTGATTCTGCAAACAAGTAATTTGCCGCAAATAAATCATCTGGTTGTTCTTCTGTACTATGAAACTCTAATCATTTTTCCAGTCACTTCAATGAACCAATAGTTCAGAAATTTTTCATTTTCATGTCCGTTTTGCAATGATAGATACGGAAATATTTGGCATAGGTTTACTTTAATTGAAAAGTAACGTATACAATATTTTTGTTACTATTGGAGCCAAGTCTGGCTGAAGTTGTTGGATACCTTTAGATATAAATATGTTTCAAAGCAAATGAAAAGCAATATTCAGTTCAATTACAGTATTTAAACAATTTTACTGTTGGAATAGCAGTAACAATAAAACCAAGAAGTTGTTAAACCAAAATTCACTGTATTAATCTACAGAGACCTCAATGATGCCAAAAGTAATCTGCTGAAAAATATATAAGGAAAAAAAAAATCTCTAATTTCAAACGTAAAGAACATCAGCTATTTTTTAAACCCTCCCACCTGCTTCCTGTTTTGCAACACTCTAGCAGTGATTTATCCAGATGTGCTAAAACCCACTGCATTTACATAAACAATTTTATTTTTCTACAAGGGAAGGGAAGGGAAGGGAAGGGAAGGGAAGGGAAGGGAAGGGAAGGAAAGG
>VZRU01007858.1:401828-440068 GCA_013398155.1 Pedionomus torquatus
CCAACTTTGTTTTTTTTTTTTTTTTTTTCCCTTTTTTTTTTTTTTCTTTTACCCCAACAAAGGAAATAGATCTCTTAAAACAACTCCCTACTGAAAATCTCCGAACAAAAACCAGCCCAGCAGTGTTGAGGCAGCTTACGATGCTAAATCAATCAGCGGCATCAGGGAGGCTCTGAACTGGAGCATCTTAACAGCTTCACTGCAATCCAGCGTGCTTACCAGGTACCAATACAGACTGGATGCCGAATGGATTGTGGGGCGTGGAGACCGAATACAGCAAAGATATTTAACACCTCCAAAACAGAGAATGAAATTACCACAAGGCCAAGGTTTAGAGCTCAGAGGCATCCCATACAGTTTCTCCATTTGGGTGTCAGTAGGTTTTAAGGAGCGTTGAAGTTCACGTCCACTTAAGAATTGTGTGAACTACAGCCTGCCTGTACAGCCGGTTCCTCAGCGAACCACCAAAAAAAACATCTCCAAGAAACACCAAGCAAAACTCTCTGCCAAGAGAAGTGGTATCAGGACCTGACTTTGCTTCTCCCCATCAAGTTTGAAGACAGGAAGATGTTCCTCCTTATTAATCTGTCTTCAAATGTTGAACAAGCTCAAATATCTACATATTTTTAAGAAGGTTCCCATCACACTGGGTTATTATGTTGGCTTGAACTTCAATATGGCAATGGTCATCCAGCAACAATAAACACCTCTTGGAATCCAGGTTCTGTAGCTTTTTTGGAACTAAAAATGCAACGCTGATCCCCTTACAAAGCTTTCATCAATACAAAGAGTATTAGCTTCTAGTTTTGTGGGTACTTCTCCTTAATTCTTAAATATTTTCCTGATTTTTTCATCAGGTTACGTATTTTTCTTATTTTATTTAATTTTTTAGATATTTTTTTTTAAATAATTATCACAGTCAAGAGTTTTTCTTGTTCTGACACCTTTAGCTTTGGATTAGTTCTACTTAGTCTGACTAAGACGTCAGGATATGTTGACGATGAAGATACACTTTGTTTTTCCAAAAAAAGCTCTTCTGGTTTTGCAGTTGATATTTTAAATTTTATATTTTATTTTTATAACATGAAATGAGAAAACCAAGTCTGTTGTGCAGTTCACCTTGTGAGCAATATGCAATAAAAGCATCGATAGAATGTTAATACCTGCGATTACTATACACAGAACTTGTCCAGATGCTTAAGAGATCTGACTTATCAGACCACCACCATGCAAAATGCATGAAAAACCCATGAAAACTTCTATTTTTTGTTTGTTTGTTTGTGAAACTATGTTAACGCATTTTGTAACAGGGTTGACATAAAAGTCCATAAGAAAGGTGTTTGTGGTGAATTTGGTTGCTGTCAGATGCTTCCCCCCCGTGGGGTTCTGTGGCTCCCTCTGAGACACAGAGACTCCGGAGTCTGAGAACATCAATCACAGTAATTGAACTATGCTCAGGGTCTTACCCAAGAAAGCTGATAGGAAAATGCTGAAAAGAGGCCTTACCCCTCTCCAGTTGTCCCTTTTCTTTCCTTAAAATACAGGTGTTTCTGCTGAGAAAGCTGGGGATGCTTTTTGATTGCACAGTAGTTCTTCTAAGATGGGAGGACCAGGGTTCACTATGATTTCCTAACATCATTTAGGAAACATGACAGTCACATGAAAGCAGAATTCCTGAATTTCATTTTGTGCTTCCAGAGCCCCTTCTATCCCCTGCAACCATCCACGGAATTATATCAATAACCTTTGCAGCTGGAACCGGAATGAGGATGCCCTACCTAGGAGATAAGAATCTTATGGCATCTTCTCACCCCACAAGAGTCTTCAAATATTCTACGGAAGGCAGAAACAATTCAGGATGAAGAATTTGAGAAGTCCCCTTACCCCCTGTGCCTTAGAATAGGCTCCATTTGTAAGGCGGGTTTGTATTTCTTTCTAGTGGGGAACAGAGGTGCTGAGAGCTCATCCTGATTCTCCACATCCCATCTGGCTGTTTTACTCCTGCCTTTAAAGAAGAAGTGGGACATTACCACAACCATTATTCTTTCCTTCAGCAGTTGTGTTTTAAGATGAAAACGGATCTCTTTATCTGACAGCTGTCTCAGGGCAGACATGCTCTGGGGATACCAGAGAACAGGCTCCTTCTCAGAGAAACAGCCAAATTGGGCATCCTCGTGAAATTCAGACATGCTCGATATTTAACTGTCCAGGTATGTCAAGCCTGAGGCACTCCAGGCCTTCTCCTAAAACAGAACTGTAGGATATAACTGAAGGTCTAACACAGATGTGGCTTTGGACATCAAATCCCTGCAAGTGGGATGGGAACTGAATGAGAGTTTTCAGTCTTTTTGCACGAAAGAGTCTAATATCACATGAAGTATCTCAGTCTGTCGGGCGATCTGGCCCCCAGTAGCTTTGCAGCTTGATGTCTCCAATCCTAAAACAAACCCCAAGCCATGCAAGAGCTGGTATCACAATAGCTAAAGACATAAAACACACCAGTACCACAGTAGCCAGGATTACCTTAGGTAAAGGAATAGTGACAGGATCTGAAACAGAATCACAGAATCACCTGGGTTGGAAGGGACCTTTTAAGATCATCTAGTCCAACCAACGGGGAAAAAAAAAATAATGAAAAAAAACCCCAACAACCATAAACACCACCCCACCCCACCCAACACTAAGCCATATCCTTGAGCACCAAGTCAACTTCTCTCTTGAATCCCTCCAGGGATGGTGCCTCAACCACCTCCCTGGGCAGCCCATTCCAATACCTGACAACCCTTTCAGGAAAGAAATATTTCCTAATATCTAACCTGAACTTCCCCTGGCGCAACTTGAAGCCATAAACGATCTTAAGTGCCTTTAGGGCCTTCCAGGCTACATAGTATTTACCTACTTTCCTCATCAGAAGCACTTTGAAGTCATGTCATGTTCAAGAAATTAAAACCATGACAGCTCTACTAATTCATATTAATGTTTCCCCTTGAAACATGTACAGCGCCATTAGCAGCCGCAGCAGCACACCCACGCCTGGCGCTGTAGCTCTTCCAGGCTGGGTCAGATACCAGAGTGCCGTGGGGGTGGGAAAAGAGGGAAAAGCACATTACGTTTACAAGTGTTTCTTTCATGTCTCACCATCCCCATTTTTGTCTGTGTAAGCATCTACAAAGCGGTGCTGGAAAGAGGAATAATCTGGAACCTGCCTCTGCCTGAGGAATAGCAATGTTCATCTGAGATGTAAAGTCTGGCTTTAGTGCTCACGTCAGCGTCAGCAATAAATAACCTTTTCAGCAGTATGAGGAGGGAAAGCATTAGCACAGTCCTGGGAATCGTAACCTGTGGAACCACGACAAGGTCCTTCCCCCCACCCCGCAGCCTGCTGAATACAGCACATGGCTGTCAGGAGAAAGATTTACAAAATATCCTCCCCCCCAAAAAAAAGGAAAGAAAAGAAAGTTGGATGTATAGAAATGCCTTTACAGAACAAAATCTTTTGTGATGTTGTCTTACAGAGAGAAACAACTGATTCTAAAGCACAAGAGCCAGTGAACAAACAGCATCTTTGGAGGGGCTGTTTACAAGCAGGAGCTAAAAACCATCAGCCGATCTGTACCTGACGCTGATAGAGAAAATACTAATAACGACTCCGTGTGATATCCTCGGGTCATTTGATGATTCTGAGGGAGGGATGATGGCATTAGCTAAGGAAATCAATTAATCTGTCTGCTGGAAAAAGGAATTGAACAGCAAAGCTGACAAGGTTTAGGCTTGTATTACAGTAAGGGTGACCGGGAGGAATTAAGAGAACTAGGCATGTGTAAAAAAAGTCCAATATTCAGGCTATACAACTGGATGCAGATTTAAGAATTGTTTATTTCTGATGGAAAAAGGGAAAAACAATGGCTAAAGAAGGGACTAATTGACACATGACAGCGCTGAGAATGGCCACCATCCAAGCACTGGGCACGTAACGTTGCTCTTCAAAGAGCCCGGCAGGAGGAAACCAGTGATTCAGATGGAGAGGTGTCCCTGTGGGGAAGCCAGCAATTCTTTGAACTTGTCAAACTTACCTTGCAAGCTCCAGAAGGATTCAGCTGAAGCTGGGAATGCACCAGTGCTTGATGGATAATTCCAGGGTACCACTGTGCTCTTTGCCAATGCATATTCTTTAATGTCTTGGCAGCTCGTGATGGCTCTTTCTAGCAAGTGCTGCTTGATATAGCTCAGCCTTGAAAAATCCTTCTGAAAGTTTACCTGCCAAGATACAAAACAGATTCTCTCAGGTATTATCATAACTTTTGAATACAGGTTGTCTGAAGCTGGAACAATTCATCCCAGCAGAGAACATTGCCCCAAATTTACTCCACGACAAAAATCTCATTAAAAGTAGGGTATGGCTGAAATGATCTGTCCCTTCCCTGAGGATAAATAAACTATGAAGATGTTGCCATTATCCTGAAATCAAATATTGTGAACAGAGGACAGCTGGATTTAAGGCTAAACTTAAGAATACCTATTGTAATAAATGCAGTCATGAACAATGCTCATTTCACCACGCAACCATCGGAGAATTTTTAAGAGAGTATTTCTGTATTTGGGGGATCAAATGAAATTAGAACATTTTATTGCCTCATTCTATTGCACTACGTACAGCGAGAGGGGGTTTTTACACAAAAAAATCCCTTGTGTAGAACAAAACTTATCAAATTATGAAAAATCCATCCTCTAGGGAGGATGTTCTGTTGCTTCAAACCAGCTTGAATATGGCTGTGGCAATTTTTAAAGTGTTATCAAGAATCATTGTATTTCACAGGGTTTTCATGCACAGTTCCAGCTCTCTCAAAACAGTTGGTCTCCCAAAAGTGTGAAAGTAGGTCTAAGGGCAAAGGTTTGATACTTAATGGCCTGCAATGTCTTTTATGTAATGAGGGAAAAGGAACATATGGTTTAGTTCAAAGCCTGATTGTAGTTTAATTGTCTTGATGGTTTTTGTCTTTTAATCAAGTGAACAAAGAACGAAAAAGTATGTGTATCTTCTGAGGCCAAAGAAAACTCACTGAAAGAGTAGGGGACAACGAAATCCTTAGCAGATGTCACCTATATTTAAAAAAAAAACCAACACGTTTTGACTTTCTATTTGGGGACACAATTAAAGCCTCCAGGAAAATTTGCCGCAACCTTAGTTAGAGTTCTTATCACCAGCAAACCAATCCTGACAGCAATTTATTATCTGCTTGACATGGTCTACCTCCATTAGTTTGTACATTTTTTATTAGGAAAAGTGAGGCATGTCATTTGTGAACCGACAGAAGAAACCCTGTTTACAGAAGGAATGCCTTCAGAGAAACATCATCTCACAATCTGAAAAACAAAACCCAAAAAGCTCATTCCAGAAAATAAAGTAGGAAAAAAAAAAACAGTTTTGTTGAAGATTAAAGATTATTTGCATGCTGAAAAGGTGAAACATATGAGCTGTGTCCATTAGATGCTGGCCTACATCTGGAGGTCTATAAGGGAGAAAAACTAACCATCCTGTTACAGTGACCAGGCTCATGCTTTGCATATTTAAATGCACTCGTAATGAATGTCCATCTCTTTTTCAGCAACATTACGATTGGGGTTGTCATAAGCAGATGGCTATAAAATTGAGATGAAATCAGACACCAGCGCAGCACTCTGAATTTATTTTGGATTCAAATGGTCTTTAGTATGGGCAAATCATTAAAGTGTCAATCTATGCCCGAGGAGTATAAGGCTCGCTTCAATATTTTATAGGAGGGATTTTGATCTATGATTTATCAGTCAACAGGCAGCACTAAGGGCAGATTTTTTTATTTTTTTTTTTTATTTGGAATCAATTATCCTCCTGGTACATAGTGGGTTTTTTTCTTTCTATTTCCATTTCTGCCATTGAAAAAAAGGTTTGGTTTATGCCTGTCAAGTTGAGTGACCAGCCATATAAGTAATATAAAATGCAGGTTTTCTTCTGAACTGAATAAAATATTTGTGGCATGAGCAGCTGGACATAACATTTTTTTTTTAATTGCGGATACTGTTTGACCCTGTCACATATTTGACTTTCTCCATTTTCCTGTCCTGTAATGCAGATTTTTTTCTTCTTCTTCTTTTCCGATACATGCAGATTACTCAGGCAATAATTCCACAAGTTTTCCCATTCATGGCATTGCTATCTCAACACGTATAACAAGTCACTGCAGACAATATATGCTTTACCTGCTGCATCTGTGTCTCACTGAAAAGGATTAGCAGAGGTGAGCAGTTCTATTATTGCTACTTGCTTGAGAAAGCAAATAACCTGAAAAAGCAATGCCTGGGCTTCAGGTTTTATAACAAGCCTTGCTATTTATTTCTGAACTATTCAACACACACAAAAAAAATGCCAGCAAACCTCTAACGTTGATGCTTCTTTGCTGAGCAGCGGTTGTTCTGAGACAGCATTACATGACTTTCAGGTTTTACAAGGAGCTGATGGGGTACCACTGAGGATCAAAAAATCTAAGACCTTCCCAGAACTGTGCTAGAGCAATTTCTTAGTCGGGTGTTCAGGGGAATATTAGGAAAAATTTCTTCGCTGGAAGGGTTATGAAGCACTAGAAAAGGTTGCCCAGGTCAAGTGGTGGAGTCACCATCCCTGGAGGGATTTAAAAGCCGGGCAGACGTGGTGCTGAGGGACATGGATTAGCGGTGGACTTGGAAGTGTTGGGTTGATGGTTGGACACAATGATCTTCAAGGTCCCTTCCAACCTAGTCAATTCTATGATCTTTCACGTATGTAGACACTGAGAGCTTTCTGAGGGTTCTTTGGTATTGAATTGCAGCAGCTAGATGTCCCATACTCTGACAAGAAGCAACACTCTTGATGAGGGTATCCCAGGAGCAATTTTGTGAAAGAAATATCATCCTGCTATTAAGAAAGTGTTGGGGTTTATGTCTTTTCTTCCTGACAGTGCCAACAATGTGGTAGCCGTGTGTACCACCCACAGGACGAATCACAGGTAGCAACAAACCAAGTCCTTTCTAGAGATCAGTATCTTGTTGTACAAGATCTGCAACTTCTTTGACACCACTGAAAAAAATAAAAAAAAAAAAAACCAAAACACAAAAAAAACCCAACCCAATCCTAAAACCACTTAATAGCATTGAAAAATTAAAGTTTTAAACCACAAATGGATAAAGTTGCTGCATATCCCTTTGTGGCCACAGAGGTGTAGCAGACTAAGATATTACCTTTAGAAACCCTAAAAGGAAATGAAAACTCTGTTTTGCCCAGCTTTTCACGATTTGCCATGAAGCTGCAGTAGCAAAGAACGTTTAGTTGGAAGCCTCACTACCAGAAGTTGATAACAAGTTGTTGAATGCTGAAGTTCTTAGGAAGAACTTTATTCTAAATACACATTTTGAGGGTTGACTAGAGCACTGGTAAATACAAGCTTTTTCATATGGATTTCACACACATTTTGCATACATTATTATGGGAACATCTGTTACCAACCGGATTTCACCATAGGATAACCTGCCTTTGCGCATCATAAGGAAGACCAGTTTCTGCTTTATGGGAACTTAAAAACTTAACACATGGCAAAGGATTATGAAGAAAGGTAGGGGGCATAAAAGAAAAGTGCGAGCGGCAACAGTGAGAGTCCAAGATATGAGTTTGAGCATACCCTGATACGAATTTGTGTAACGCTCCTGCTGACTGGTGCAAGGTCCCCAATGCAATATTATGGTCTTGCTGCTGAGTATGTCCTGATTTGTATTTTTATGGTGCTCACCACAGCTTCCAGCACACAACCGGGTGCATTTCTGTAGTGCTGGAGCCGGCATTGTGCTTTTAAACATATTTTATAAGCATCAGTGCTCTGGTACATATTTTTTTTTAAATAACTAAAGGTTGGTTTTGGGGAGCTATGGTGTATTTCTGCTGCTGCTGGCTTTGCACTTTTAATGTTGCTCCCCCGGCTCGCATAAAGTTAGCTTTCATTTAGTTCCCAATCCATTTTTGTTAATTACAAACACCTTCCATCAGAAAGCATTTGGATTCAAAGGGAGGGGAAACACAACGACAGTTCTGCAAACAGCCTTCTGTGGAGCACGTTCCTGCAGCTCTCAGGAACCCCAGATGTGTATTTACACGTATGTAATTTATCTTGTGGATGCACCATAGAAGATGTTAGGAAATTAGGCTTTGACTTCAGCAACACTGTTATATACCTCTATTGACTTTTCCTCAAGATCTTGATGAGCACCGTTCAACGCTGAATACATAGAGCTAAGTCTGGAGCTGCATTAGAAAGGGATAATTTGTGTCTCCCTGGCTGAAGGTAGGTATGAATAAGCTCACATCTTACAAGAATATTCTCTCATGACTTTCAATTTGCCAGCTAATAATTTACTTGTGTGTGTGTAGAAAGCTTCATTCTTTTGATGGCTTTCTACACTTTCATGCCCTCCATTTTTCCCACTGAAAAACAGCATAACTTTATAGTGCTGAGCATCTTCTTCATGGAAATGAATCATGGAACACACAGAGTAGGACAAGGCAAAACGTGCTTCACTTCATTCAAAAAAGGATCAAACCACCTCTAAATTTGGGACCTACGGTCATGAGTCTCCTGACTGCTCTTTAGGTCTTTGTATAACCCCCTTTCATCTTGAATGAAAAAAAGAAAGCCTGTACCTCTAGAAGAGATTTTGATGAATTGCAGGGGATAAACCTGCAGGTGTAAACATTCTGCAGTCTCCAGTCTCCTGGTTTTGGCCAGTGGTGCTCAGGTGGATATTAATTTAGGGTGTAGAAAGCAATCTGCGTTACTACACACACTTCTCATTCATGGGCACAGATTTTCATCCCACTAACAATCTTGTTGGCAGCAGCTGCTTTTCCAGGGACTGTGAAAATAATTTTGAAAAAAATAACTAACCAGAATATTTTTCACTTTTTTTTAAATGCGCTATGAACTTATTGAAAAAATATGTTATTTTTCATGCAGAAACAGAGATCCTTCTCTGCACATTGTCAATGAAAAGACTGCAGTGGCCTGCCAGGATTCAAAAATTCTGCTTGGATCCAGTTGATACGATGCTGTCTGATGACAGAATGTGCAATTGGGTTTACAGTTCCAGGTACAAATGAAGTTGAAGCAGATTTACCAAGGCTCCAGCGCCTTTGCACAGCCATAACGAAGCAGATGCACAAAGAGTGCTTTGAAAGGTGGGAGTAATAATAACTCATCTAGGAAAATGGAAAATTAGCCAAGGATTTGGCTTACAGGTCTGAAGAAAGTCTCTCTGAAAAGCCTACCTCCTCTTTTTCAAGCTCTCTCGTTTGGTCTAATAATCAATTGGTCTAGTAAATGTTGTTTGAACCTTTCCCTACAAACTCTGCCTCATTGAAGGACACTTCAACATTTAAAGCACCAGCTATAACTACAGCACTGCCACAACCAAAACAAAGTAAATACAAATTTTGTTTCATTTTCTTCTTGACCAGATGTTCATGGCACAACACCACCCAGCCAGAACACCTGTGTTCTCATGAGTTACACCTGTTTCCCATAGTTTTACTTCATTTTTTGATGTTCTAATAAGAGGCTGTTCTGACAACAGACCTACTCGCTGTGGTGTATATGGAAAATTGAGAGGACACAAAATGAGTCGATTTAAACATGACAACAATGTTAACTCAACACTTCTTCCAGCTTTTGCTCAACTTTCTTTCGCTGATAGCACTTGAAAATAAACACATTTCTAATTTCAGAAGTGCCTCAGGCACTGCTTGGGAACGAAGCCCAGGCTTCCAGAGAGGCTAACGTGATGTTAAAACGGTAAGCTGCAGAGCCCATTGATTACTCCACACCTATGAAACCCATTTCTTATTATAAACTTCATTTTATTTGCAGACCGAATTCAGTATTGGACAACATGAATCCTGCAAATGTTCTTAAGGCCCATCCTGCAAACATTTATTAGCACGTTATGTGCTTGTTGCCATGAATAATCCATTACCCTTTGCGTAGTGAGCATAATGCCAGGCACTAAGTGCTTATAAAAGAAAAGACCTGTTGGCTCTAATTCCCAAGCAGTCTCATTGACCTGAGCAAGCACATGCATAAATGTTTGCAGGATTACACTCATGCGTCGTTGCCCATAAGTGACCAGATTGTGTACATCTTCAGTACCTGAGTTAAGTAGCAATAAAATATGGCAAAGATACAACAACAACTCCCTTGTGTTCATGTCGTCCTTAAAATTTTATAGCCATAAATGTTTTAACCTATCCCCTAGCAAAACTTTGCAGAATGGGAACCAAAATATTTTAGAGAGCTCAACATCTCTAATAGATATCCAATGATTTTTTGGGTTGTTTGTTTAATGTACGCAAGTGCCATTTTCTGTCACACAAAGCAAAAAGCTGCTGTGCTCTCCTAAGGAAATCATCTCCAACTATAGGGAGAAATAACATTGGAATATTTTCATAATAAGCTCTCAAATACTGTTAAGTGTGCTTGCCCAGACACTTCAGCCACAAATAATAAGCAATCTCCATCAAATAAACAAGTGGTGTCTACAGTGACTACCCAGGGACATCTATATTTACTGACTGCAAAAATTGTCTCAGCCTGTTATTTTATGGTTTCAGGAGCCAGATAACCACTTAACAGCAGCCAGCCATAGTCAAAAAACAAGTTATTCTAACAGCAGTCATGCTATGGCCGATATCTAACAAAGCACAATCAGTGGACAGAAATAGTACTTGAGAAAGTACTATGCAATCAAACGAAGATAAAGAGGAGCAAATAGTTATTTCAGTTATACATAGTTATAAAACTGTATCTGACTGCTTAGGGTGTTATTAAATAGAGAAAATATTTTCTAAGGTATGGGTTACCAACAGACAAACAAAAATCAGGAAAGAAATACCGCCTGCTTAATAATTTTTAGGATATTTATAATAATAAATACTTTTATATAATAAAATATTATTATAAAATTATAATAATAATTTAGGATATTCTCTTACCAAGGATCTCTAGATCCAAGGCTAACTTTTCTTTTTCTCTCAGTAAATCTGTTGACCTCAGAATGACTAAAGAAGGTTTTGCCTTTCAACACCTCTACCCCCAACTGCTTGTTTCTAAAAAGATGTTAATTTCTGAGGTGCAAATATAAGGTAAGGAGCAGGAAGATGGAAACAAAACTATATTATTAATGAGTGAGGTAATCACAAACCTCCAAAATCAGGTTGGATAGCTTGTGTGTGTGTGTCCTTTTTTGCACAGCAGTGTTCAGAGTCTACAGTGTTTTTATAAAGCTTTGAAGGTGAGATTTTTCAATTTAGACAATTGTTCTCTGCAGAGACTCCTCCATGAGTTTTCCTTTGTACAGTTCTGTGAAGTTTCACATCCACATTCTCTTGTGATTCAACTCAGTTTTGAATGAAAACACAGATGGGCCCAAAATCCCAAGGTAACATCAGTGAAAAACTCCTGAGCTGCAGTGGCTATCACGGTTGAAGACCAAACAGAACGTGAGGAGACTCAGACTCAGAAACCGAAACACCTGAACCACACGTACCCATGCATGACCTTACACAGATGTCACCCACCTGGCTAAAGGCTGGGTGGCCGAGTGTGGTGGATGCCAGCATACACTGCCCAACACGTAGGTGGATGGCACCATCCAAGAGGGACTACAGCCAGCCTGGGTTGGTCTGAGACCCCTGACTTCTGAAAGTCTTCACTGAAAAAGGTTGTCAAGCCTTGGAAGAGGCTGCCCAGGGAAGTGATGGACTCACCACCTCTGGAGGTATTTAAAACCTGGGCAGACACAGTACTGAGGGACATGGGTTAGTGGTGGAGATGGTAGTGTTTAAGTTGATGGTTGGACTCAGTGATCTGAAAGGTCCCTTTCAACCCAGGCAATTCTGTGATTCTACAGCTGTCCCTCCAGAACTGTCATCTCCCAAGTTCTCACCCAACATCTCTTGTATGAATGCAAAGTGCTACCCTGATCTACCCAGCGCCAGTGCAGTGGGTTTCTCTGGCACCATGAAGTGCAAGTTGTCCTCCGTCTACTTCACGTCCGCCTCATGCATAGATCCTTGAAGCATAACCGTGGCCTCATGCCTCCAATGAGCCTACCCCAGAATCCCAGAAGAAAACCTAGGAAGAACTGGAGTCTGCCTCTGATTTTAGTAGGTAACTTTTCACTGGGAAAGGAATACCTGGAGATCTTGTTGTGGAATGTTAAACATAACCAAGAAAACAGTCTTTCATATTTTTTTTTCTTTTGTACAGAACATTAGAAACCAGGTTGAAGGCTACATCACTGGTGTTGTGACACTTGCTGTCCTGTTATCAGTCCTTGTCTGTCTCATGACTGGCAGTTATCTGTTGCCACTCACCCTTTCCCATTAAGTGACAGCTTTGGAGAGTGCTCTGACCTGCACCTTGTACTTGAATTTTCCTGCCATCTGTCTTCCCAGGCTTAATCCTTCTCTTAATCCCCCATGTATCTAACAGGCTTTCAACACTTCCTTTCTCCATCTCACTCAGATGTCACTTTTATGCAGATGGTGCCAGGATTTAAATTCCCTTCACTGGTCTGAATACAGAGGCTTCACCTAACTGCCTTTATCTCATCACCTCTTCTTTTTCTCCTGTTTTTCCTTCAGCATAATATGGATGGTTTTGGTAATGCTAAAGCAAAAATGGTATTTCATGCTCCTAGATGGCACGTTCTCCAAGAGTTAGAGAAATAACTAACGGGATCGTAGAAGGAGATGGATTGATTATCTGTCTGGCAGGAATATTTTCTTAAAGAGCTTAAGTATCAGAGATTTTTTTTAAAAAGTACAATAATACATAATTTTACAAAGATTATAGATTTTCCCCGTCTGAGCAATTTTATCATAATGGTCTCCGCATTTTTTTCTGCATTCTCTGTGATCCTTCAAGTCACTGCAGATTTAGAAGTGTTAAATGATGGTTAAATAATTCACCTAGAATTTTCTTTTTTCTCCTGTAGATAGATAGACAAGTTCAGTGTTTTTCCTATAGTACTAAAACATAAACCTCTGAAAAAATTTATGCCATTAAATGTTAATGACTGAAAATAATCTAAAAGGTGAACTGAATGCTCCTGCATTTATGAAAATGTGTGAAAAGTACATCTCAAAAATAATCATTCTAATAATCTCAATTTTTAATATCTCCATTTATGTTGATATTCAATATTTAATGTACATCCAAAGCACTGAAACAGGTATAAGATGTTTATAAGAGTATTGTGAATTATGTGAATGCTTTTTAAAAACATGCTATAAATCAGTAAATACCATAAGGTTCTTTATGGCTTTTATACCATCCAAATGTACTTTATACTCTGTAAATACTCTAATGCTCTTTATATAGATTTCTCCATCTGCGTTCTCTTATTTAAAGTTTTTAAATGCACAGTTTTAGCTTCAGGAATATGACAGGGACAGCAGATTTACTGTGAGACACACATTAATTCCTTCAGAATGTTTTGTTGGTTTTTTTTTGTTTTTTTTTTACAGTCCTACTACAGTAGTAATATGTAGCATGCATCACAGAAACATTTTTGAGAACAAGAGCAGATCACTTCTTCTCTAAGCATTTAAGAACTTTTCCAGAACACTCACCAGCCAAGCTTCCCAGCAGTTATCAGAAACCCAGTCCTCCAGGTAACACTTGACTTACCTCAGTTGCCACAAAGTAAGGAATCAACAGCTTCTACGGAGCCAGATTAAGTCTATTCACTGGGCTTTTCTGGATAATTTCCTCCTGTGTTTAACAAAGTCCATTAAGGAGGCACATGCCCTTCTTTCTTCTTGCCTGCTTTGATCTCTCCTTAACAGGGGCCAAATTCTAATTTAAAGCAACCAGCTTGTAGCTAAATAAAAATTCTGCCAGCCATAGAACACTTGGACTCTTCTCCTTGAAGCTTTTCAGTGCATCACTGTGGAACAAGAGTTTTTATATGGAGCACTCCCTTAATCAGTAAAAATGATTAAAATCAGGGGTGCTGATAGCATAGTCCCAACATTCTCTATTGCACAAGAGCTTAACCCAGCCTTTACTCATTGGCTTGATCCTGCAGATTGTGCACAGCTGACCCTCATCCTTCCTGCTCAGGCTCTCATGGCATTGTTTTAAGGTGGCAAATATCTGTGGGATACATACACTTATTGCTTATATACAAGAACCTCCTCCTATATAGCTGAAATAATATGTGACGTTTCACAAGGCAAATCCCACAATCACCACAAACTGCTTCTGGGTGTTCCTGTATGAATTAATCTACCTTGTAGCCTGTAGAGAGACAGAGACAGAATATCAGACATGAAAACCTGGTGTCCTCCCCATTCATATACTCAGACAAATTAAATATAGCATGGGCTAGAAATGTGGATGTGGATTTGGATCAGACTAGTAACAAAATTTTTACAGCATCTTTGCAACATCAACAACCATTTGCTGGAAAAGTTCCTAACTTGAGGTGAGATAAACCATTGCATAATTAAAGACTGGTTTAATGCAAAAAGGAGGAAGGAAAGTTTTCTATCAGTATTTTAAAGATGGAAACTACAGGTGGTGATTTAATGCCTTTATTGCCTTAGTAAATTTTGTTTTCCTTCTTTTTTTTTTTATGATTCTGTCTCGCCTAATTCTCAGTATAAAAATTTGCCTACAAGTACCAACAAACACAAAAGATGGAGATCTCTTCTGAAGATATCTCGTGTTTTCTTTTTATCCAAATGACCCGTCTGAACACAAGTTACTTTTGCTTCTTATTTTTTCATGCCTCCTGCTCTCCAGCTCTGGCTGATCTACAATTCCATACTCTCCTGTGTCTCTGTAAAACCGTAACTTTCTGAAGATGAAACTCATTTTACTTTCTGTTTTGGAATGTCTGCTGCTGCCTAAATCAGAAGTTTGACTGTAAAAGTGTTCCTATAACATATAATATAGCATATAATGGTAATAAGGTGCTGCTATACTGTATAATATTGTAATATGTGACGAACCTTGTATTGTCCCCTGCTGAACAATCGCCTTCCTCCTCTCTTTTTGCCCACTTCTTCCTCTGTTTTCTCTCTCATCCTTGCCTTCTGTCTTCGATTCCACTTCAAGTTACCTTTATGTATTAATGTCCACCTCTCCTTTCCTTTGCAATTTACATTTTTCTTACTGTACCAAAAAAAAAAAAAGTCAAACTCGAGCTCCTTTCTCTTTCTCTTGGTGGTGGTCTGTCTGGGATATGGTCTGTCTCCTGCAGTTTATTATTCATTTATGCCATTGGGTTATCCTAGCAAAAGAACACCTGAACAAAGCTGATGCCCTAAGGCATCTTTAGGGAGGTTTGCTTGCTTGTTTGTTTATTTTTTTCATTTAGCTGCATTTTTATTTGGCGTGGATTAGCATTCTGAAGTGCCTATTTCTTTGTCTATAACTGAGGGGTTTTGTATAATTACCTTACTACGGGAGTTCAAGCCTGATGGCCTTGGAGTTTTTCTAAAGAAATCCTCCTTTCTGTCTTCTCAAAGACATGGTTTTCTGAAATTGTGTGTTAGTCTGGTGCCCTAAGCTTTTTTGCACCAAGGGCACCTTGTCAGCTGAAACTCAAGGAACTGAAGTGATGCTCTCAGATATTATTTGAGCTGCATGGCCTTGGGGCTTCCTAAGGCAAAGATGGCTGCAAAAAAAAGAGAGAAATTTATGTACCAAAGCCGTATTTTTCTGTTGGACAAACTAATGTTCTCGTAGAACAGACCTCTACATGGCCCTTGAAAAGAGAAGCAAGAGGAATTCTCGAAAACCAGATGCACTTGGAAATGCATTTCTCCTGCTGTGAAATGATGCCCCAAAGACATGAGGTGTATCTTGCAATACCCAGTTCCACAAAAGTAGCAAAAAAGAGTTTCTTTGCACTTGGATAAAGTATAGTTCTAATTTCTGTATCCTAGATGCATACATTTTTATATTTTGAAATATTATTGATTAGTGACATTTATTTTACCCCTAAGAAATCAAAATAAAATTTAAGAAAAACAACAGAAACAAAGCGAGGACAAGGTATTTTGTATTCTTTCCAAGAGAGCCTCTGCAGTTAGAAAGCATCATCTAAAGATCAAGATTTGGTGAGTTCTGTTTTGGACTTTAACCTGTCAAAGAATGTTAATGTTGAAGAGAAGAATCTTACAGAAATTTTAGGGGAGGTGAAAGACTACTGCCAATAGACCCTGACTTGGACCCTTGTGCTGGGTCCAAGGAAATCCCTGTTCTTTGTCAGTCCCAGTTTGGGACTTTTCACTATTTCTCTGAGAAATCCAAGAGCCATTTTCTTATACCCTTTAGGCCTCTTTTCTTTTTCCCCTGGAAAAAAAAAAAGGAGAATAAGGTTTATATCTCAATTTATATATATAAAAAAAAGGAGTACATTTTGTGAAGAAAGTCTTAATAGATTATACATCTCATAAAACTTTATAATCTATGTGCATTTAATATTAAATATAGTTTAATTTTTAAAATAGTACATTTATATTAAAAATGAATGTCAAAAATACTTCTGTAAGCAATCATGTACAGCAAAAGCGCTGTTTGTTCTTTAGAGGGATAACTTTTTTTTTAGTGATAAAGCATTCAAAAGAATATAGAAGGTCTTAAGGGACGCATCTCCATTTCTATATGTTTTAGAAAATGATGACAGAGCCTTTTGTGCCTCATTATGACCTGAGTTCGCCTTTACACTGATGTAAACTGACTGATTCTTGTGGGCGACTTCCTGTGATAAGTATTAATAGGAATGAAGTCCAATCTACTCGTTTATAAGTGAGGAAAAATGTATTATTTGTTATACCTTATCACAGCTACATACACAGTTCACATGTACATTTGTAGTTGTTTAATGTCCACAATGTAAAGACTCCAGTGCATTCCTAAAATGAAGATTATTGCATACCATAAAATATCAATTGATCTGAAACATTTGTAACATTAACTGACATCTTTTGTTCATTGTACAAACACCACCAGTGGCTTTCCTAATTCCTTATAATCTTTTATGTAACAAACCCTGAGGATTCATTTGTCTCCTTGAAAAATAAGCCGAGAAAACATCTATAAAGCCAAAGAAAAAGATGTAATACGCTACAGCAGTTTTTTTCTAGATATGCATATATCATGCTAAAATTATGGGGTTTGTACTGCTAAGAAGTATGCATATAAAAATTTGATTTGATATTTAAATTATGAGAGCCTGGAGGAAGGAAAGATATATTCTGTGCCTTCTACATTTCTGGACATGCTTTTGGCATTCAGGAGAAAAATAAATGTGCGTGTATGCATTGGCAAATATTGTTATAGTCCATCTAATATATTTGGGTACATGTGCTATAAATAGTTATTCATAGGCAATTTAGTAAATCATCTATACGCTGTGTTGAGCATTATAATATTTTTCCAATAGCTGAGTATCAGACATAAGAATTGGAAAACTTAAATTCATATGGAAAGTACATTCAGCACAGAAATCTATAACTGGTCCTGCAATATAAGTTGTAACTTGTCTGAGTGTTAGGTTCTGCTGAAGGAGGGTGGGCTGTCCATCAACCCCCCCCGTGTAAAATATCTGTTTCATTATCTGCTAGTTAATGTAGATAGACTGGGGATAGTCCAGAAAGCTTCTGCAATATCTGTAAGTACCAGACAATATCAATCTATTATTATTAGCCCCACAGTTTAATAAAATCTAAATTCACTGAAAAATATTAAAAGCACGCACACACACATATATATGTGCAGATATAAAAATGTGTGTGTGTGTGTCTGTGCATATCTATGCATTTTACTTTTCTTTCCATAAAGATTTGAGGCAAGGTAAAGACGCAGCATTCCTATACATTAGGTTCAAAGTTATCTGTGGACTACATTTTATTACCATGTATTTGAATGAGGTGGGTGAGAAGAGCCACAAGATGAAGACTCTTTAAAATCTTTCAGGGCACTATTCCATCGAAGGCAATCATTTTCCAAATGCTTTTTCTCTTTGCTGTATTTATCACCTAACAAGACTTTTTTTGTTGCTTGTTCTTCATGATCCAGTCACCAAGACCTGTCATCTAAGGCCTCCTGAGGTTACAGAAGACAGACATTTAGATACCTGTGCTCAGAATTGGGGTCCCGTGGTCACAGGTGCCACAAGGCGATTTCTTTCTGGAGGCATCAAAACTGTGTGCCTCAGTCTGGGTTGGTTTTGCTTTTAATCTTTAATTTAGGCTTTTATTCAGATTATCCTGAAGTTTGTAAAAGTTAACCCAACTGTCGTGGTTTCAGCCAAATTTACCGAAACCTGAGTGACAGATGTCCCCTCCTCCCCCCCTTTGGTCAGAGAGGAGAGGAAGGAGTTAAAGAGATTCAAGAGTTTAGAACAAACTAAACTACTTTAATGAAAATATAAGTAATATAATAAAAAGGGAAATTAGGAAAAAGGGAGTATACAGTATATACAAAACCGTATCAAGCTCCCAGGATGACGACCACGTCACCAGCAGGCTTCAGGAAAAGTCCCAAATTGGACTCGGTGATCGACAGGAGCCGGATTCCAGATCTGGAGTCAGGAACGCTCGGATCAGGATCAAAGGCAGACGAACAGGCAGAGTCCTCCTTGGATGTCAGCCATCGAAGCAAGGGCGAAGGGGCCGAAGGGGCAAAAAAGGGAGTTGACCTGTTGATCCTTCAGCTTTTTATACGGGGCATGATGCTGATGGGATGGAATACCCCTGTTGGTCCGTTCTGGGTCCCCTGTCCTGTCCGCTCCTCCTTGAAGGTGGGACCCTCCAACGGGCAAATGTTGAAAATTATCTGCCCTTGGTTCTTCCAGCAATAAGTCTAAACAAGGGCCTCTCTGCAGACCATCCCTTGGTATAATCAGGTCTTATCACTGTGAGACGGAACAGCTCTGAACAATGTGCTGTTAATTTCAGAGTTTAGCTAGTTAGAAGAGGCCCAGCTAAGAAAGTAAAACTGTAAAACAGAAAATTGGTTCGTTTTACCTCAAACTAGGACACCAACCCATATGCAAACATAGTCAAGATTCAGAAGAGTGACTGTTTTTTTTCCAGCCCCTTTTCCTCTGAGAAGCTGCACTTGGAACGAGAGCATCCCTCATGAAATTTAGTGTTTTTCTTTCTTCCCTCCTCCTCTTCCCCTCTCTTCAGCAAAAGGATCTCTGATGTGAACAGCCATCCAGGGCACAGAAAATCTAGGTACAACTTTACTTTTTTTCCTGAGGGAACTGAAAACCTATCTTTTAAATTACTTATCCTGTAGTTATAGGCAATTTTCATTATTACTTCTAATTGTGTTTCGCTAGGCGAAAGTTTACTCTACCTCTTCAGGTTTAAGTCGGCTGTTTAAAATAGGAGAACCTGGCTTCTCATCCAAAGAAGTAGCTAGAAAATGTACATACATGATGACTGGGGTGAGAGTAAAAGTATTTCATGCAATACTAGATAAAGACTGATCTTTGGTGTATTTTTATTGGCTGCTCAGGCTTGTCGCTCAGAACTTCTGCCGTTTGAGTCCTAGAACAGAGTGTATTTCAAATGCCTTCTGTAGGGCTCTGGATCCTCGCTGAGTTAAGCACCGCAGCTTCCCTGGTTTTATGGAGCTTGAATTTCTTTCACATCTACCTTGACACCTTTGTAATTCACAAGCAAAGCCAAACCCACCAGCCAGTCGAAAATGCAGAAATACCAACCAGACCAACGGGGGGGATTCAAGAGAGAAGTTGACTTGGTGCTCAAGGATATGGCTTAGTGTTGGGTGGGGTGGGGTGTTGTTTATGGTTGTTGAGTTTGTGTGGGTGTTTTGGGGTTTTTTTTTGTGTTTATTTTTATTTTTATTTTTTTTTTCCCCATTGGTTGGACTAGATGATCTTAAAAGGTCCCTTCCAACCTAGGTGATTCTGTGATTCTGTAAATAAAAGTGGAGAAGGTGTTTCCACACATCCCTTCTGGAAACCAACCCTGTGAAGTTATTTAGTGGTTGCTACAAAATCCATGACGGGAAGCAGATTCCCATCACGCTCTGAAATGATGGGCAGCAGATCTGGCACGTTACAGTCTAAAGAGAGGAGTGAGTTTCACAACCCTGCAGAAAACGTTAAACTGACAAGTTAAAACGCTCAAAATATTTTTGACAACATGTAATCTGTCAAAACACGCTGCTTTTTTTTCCCAAAGTCAAGACGTTCTGCAGTGATTTATTGATTTTTATGAAGATTTCTGCAACGAGGTTTTTGACACTTGGCCAGATTGCTTCTGACCAGAAGGACTGGCTTGGAAACTGAAGATCACGTAACCTGATTCTGCTCCCCTCAAACTCACACAAAAATAAAAAAAGTTTTGTCTTCATTCCAAAACAAAATTAATTACCTTGAAAGCGGTTAAGCACGCATAAAAAAGTGTAGCAGGGTCATGCTAAGACAGATCCCTGATGCAGAGAGAATTCACATCACTTGAGGACTGAGAATAAGGACCAATATCATAGACTTCACCCCAAAACCTGTAAGTAGTTTTGGAGCATCCAGCTATTTTCTGTGTTTAAAAAAAAAAAAAAGGTATTCCACATGAGAAGTCAGATGCTTTTGTTCTGCACTATGTTCAAAGACCATCCTGTGCTGCATAATCTCTGCCTCTCTCTGTCTTTCCTGTCTATTACCTTTCTTCTTTCCTCTCAAAGTTATCGCTGTCAAAGTGATGACTCAGACTCTCCACTAATTCTGCCTCTGCTTCTTTCCCCTTTCATTTTTCACAGCCTTTCTCATTCACCTTTTCTCCTTAATTGTTTCCCCCACCTTTTTTTTTTTCTTTCTCTTTTTTGGCAATCTACAAATCTCCACTTTACCAGCCTTTAAATCTCAGCTGCCTTCATCTAGGATCTAAAAAGGCTCCTGTGGATGGAGGCACAAATTATATGCAGATTGTTAGCACAGGAATTACTGCTGCTTTTAGCTGCAGAACTTATGAGACCTCCTGTTTGCAAAAGGACCACTTTTTTTCTCCAAGGCTATATTATTTAAGAAGTAGATGTCCAGGTTTCTGCAGGGAAAGCAATGAAGAAAAATCTCCAAATAACTGAAGGCATTCTAATGTACAGACTTGAATATTTGTACTGGGTTTTGGGGTTTTTTTTTGTCTATTTCCCAAAATATTTAGGCAAGACTTACATGGTAGAGGAGACCTGGAAGGGAATCAGTTTTATTTGTGGGCACATGGGCTGGAAATAGTCACCAGGGGCGCTATGAAACCTTCCCTGTTGTGGCTGGAAAAGGATTAAACTGCCCTCAGGAGATGAGGAGGGTGATATTTTCTTTTTCAGTAAAAGTGAAGATGTTAATGAGCATATAGAACTGAGGCATGATATTGGTTAACGGGCGCTCTCTGACACTCTCTGCAGTGATGATACCCAGAGGCCTGTGCTCATTTGGCCTTCCAGCATCTTAGATGAGCTTCAAGCAGCAGCAAGAGGAGAAGAAAGAAAAAGCAAGTAGGTTTACTTAAAAGCCCAACCAAAAAAACCAACCCCGTTCTAAAGAACTTCTAACAAGTAATTGGATTATCACTTTTAGGATATCTATGCAGAACATCAAACAAATTTAGAGGATCTGGAAAAAAAAACCACCTCAATCCTCATGAGACTATGACAGCGTGGGTGACTCGAGGTCAAAAGCACAGTAAGTTCTGAACAAATTCTCTTCCTATATCTTCTGCCACATGTGAAGAAGAAATCATAATATTGAATATAATTCCTATGGGCTATTTAAGTTTTTCACCAAATACATTTACTAATTCCTTTTTTTTTGCTATAGATTTAATGGAAAAAAAGGTGTTAAATGATCGTATGACACCTTGTGGAAATAATCATTCTCTTTCTTTCGTGAACAAATCTCATATGCACAAATGCTCAGAAACAGAATATTCATGGTAAATCCAACCTCATTCACACACTCAGGATGTGGTACTTCAGCTAAACAAACGATGTTTAGTAAATACTGGCAGATCTAAATATAATCAGCTACAGAAACCACAAGTACATACAGTATCTGGCTTTAGAAACATTAACAGTTGAAAGTCTCAAAAAAACTCTGAAAATGCACTTAAAATCAGTCTCCATGCTTCTAACACACTAAACTCATTTACAGTCAAGGCTCAGACTACAGAAAGTCCTTTGAAAGTTCAAATTCTTCTGAAAAACAATAATATACCATTAAAATAATTATATAAAAAAGTCATTTTTACTGAGAAAAAGCCTGAAAAACTTTGTTCCAAATGTTCTGTAGAAAATTATAACCGCCTTAAACAGGTACTAAACTAGAATAACTCAACTATAACTGTAACTTAATCACAGCAAGGCTATAAAAATGCAAACAAACATTAGTATTAGTTAATTCAATTGTCCTAAAGTATTTATAGAAGCGGGTATTAGTACAGTTATTACTAATAGACATGGTTATTCCAATAATTGAACTTTAAAAAATTACGGTGCTGTTTGAGTTGGAAAAGCGGTGGCTTAATTAAACACTTGCTTGGTACGTATTCTTCAAAAAAATAAGACACAAAACTGTGAGCAAAGGAAGAAATAACGAAGCATCTTCATCTCTATGCAGATGAAGAAGCGTGTGTTCACGTCCTTGATTTAACATTTGCAGAAAAAAAAAACCCTCAACCAACTTAAAGAGTAATATGGAAAAATATTTGTGTCAGCGCTTTTGGAGTAATCATGTATTTCAATGCGGCGGCAGAGAGTTTAATGAGAATGCCTTCAAAATAAATCAAAGCCCTGGTGTTCCTTTTGAAAGGGTCGCTCATCACCGAAACGTTCCGCAAAAGAAAAGTAATTCCTGACAAACAATATCCGGATCTTCAAAGAAGAATGAAATGTGAACACGGGAAACCTTTATCTAGTGTTTCTACTTAATAATACATTTACAATTAGCGATGTGTACACAGTTAATAAATTCTAGGCTGAAGCCTAAGTTCAGAACCTGAAATCTGTTGACATTAAACAAAGCAGCTTTTGATTTACTACTCAGTTGAGACAGATTGTTGTAAACAATCTACAAAGTGTCCAAGGTTATTTATCTTCTTTTTTTTTTTTTTCCCCTTCATTTATTTGTAATTTTGTTTTTATATTTATGAAGGAACCCAATTCGCAGTAAATAAAAATGAATGGAAAACAAATATTGCGAGATTCATCTGGGAATAGTGTGTTATCTTCATCTCCCAACTTCTTTCTCAGCTTTATTTGCCTTTTGGGGGCTGCTGCTTTCTTATTTCCTTTAATACATGCATTGACTAGTGCAATTTCTCTCCCTCTCCAATGTGGCAGGAAATTTCCCGTGTTTTGATAATAAGTGAGCAGACACCCAAGCTCAAATCCCCACAAGCTTACTTCTGACATTCTTTAATATTACTATGATTTATCAAGGATTTCCACAGTTCCCTCCTGGCTCCTTTAAAAGATATTTTAAATGATTTTACAATAAATCTGTTTAGTGACTGTCTAATTTGACACACGTTTTGACACAGTCCATTGTCACACGTGTTTAACACGTCGTGTGATAAGGAAAGAAGCTTATAAACTGTTTAAACTTTGCTCTGTGTGAAAACCATAGTGTTGCTATTGCGGGATTCGGATTGTAAGAAGTGATTAGAAGATTAAAGATTTCAAGTTATAGTTAATTGTTTTTTTAAGGTAGCGTAGTGGTGTTGAAAAGATAATTACATATATTCCTGTCAGTATCTGGCTACAGTCTAATTTGCCTAAAAAAGAAGTTAAAATTATATTTAATATTGAAAATATATAACTTGGTCCATAAATATACTGTGAAAATAATTGAAGGACATATTAGACAATTAATACATTGAAAATATTCCATGCAAATAAAATATTTATAGACTGTAGCAGTATGAGCAACATATCTAGCAAGGCGTTACCTACCAACTTCGTGCTCCACTGATCTGATTTTCAGCTAAGAAATTTTTGAGTTTGGCTTTAGTGTTGGTTTAAAAGTTATCGTTTAATGAGACTTTAAAATTAATTTGCATAATCCTCAAAGAAAATATTGTTCAACATTCAGAAGAGTTACCGGTGTTCTCTTTCAAAGCTCATATTAATTTCAGCTTCAAAAGGAGGATGTTTATGACACTGAGATAAGAAAATACAAATACAGTTGTTAATCACTGTATAATTACAAAAAGACTTTCCTTAAAGTCATAGCAGAAATACCTCATGAGAGTTTATTTCACATCCATCTACTGACTCTAATCTTTCCTGTTTAACCGCTGCTCAGGAGTTTTATAATAACAGTCCACAACAAATCAAGTTTATACAATTGAAGAAAAACATGGCGAAAGCAAGAGCTTTGCCTTCTTAAAACACCTTGTTAAGGTAACGCTCATTTGTTCTGCAGTGTGTTTTGGTGATGTACAGTAATTCTTTCAAAGACCTTTGCCCAGAGAGATCCCAGAGACCGAGCAGAGCCTTGAACGCAGTCATGTGCAGAATGAATAATCTGAAAATGAATAACAAATGTGATATTTAACAGTGAAATGCTATTGCTGTGTCGAATCTGAGTGGGAAGACTTTTTCACTGATGTGAAATGAGGTGCTTCCATCATGCATTGTTTTGCAGGGTTTTACCTCTGTCTCATGACCTTAAACCATGAAGCTGCAGCTTGAGGGACTCAGGAGAGGTCTCTGAGGAGCCACAACGCTCATCTTCCATAACTTACTCTTCACCAGATCGCTGGGATGTTCCCAACATTTCTACCAGAGTGCTTCACCTTTCTGGACAGAGTCGCTCACCGAATGTCCTGAAGAAAAGCGTGCAGAGGGACAGATCTGCTGGAGGACACAGACAGCAAGTTATAAATACGGCCACGGGTGAGGACATCACCAGGCTGCAGCTGGTTAAAAGGGAATTATACCTTGTGTCTTCAGATTCTGGGACAAGCTATTGTGTCTTCCTTTCTTTTTTTCTCTGCTGACACATCTGGAGGAGAATATCAAGGCAGGTCCAGTGAAACATTCTCAGCCCTAGGCCCCAGTCAACAGGTGAGCAGCCCTCACGGACCAAACTCATCCCTGTGACTGGTGGCTCAGGCAGGCTTCAGACTGGTGCTGTGAATTCTTCTTCTTAGATGTCAGTAGACAATCAGGCCATAACACTGTATCCAGCAGGACAAAGAGGAACTTACCTTAAATTTTTTTCTTTTTCTCTATTTTTCTTTTTCTTTTTTTTTTTGGCTACTCTATTTCAACACAAGAAACCCTCCCTTATTTATTATAAAAGTGCAGTCCCCTCCATTAGAGAAACATTATTGAATTGTTTGACTACAGAAGGCCACATGTTGACATAAAAGTGACCCTAGAACATCTATTTCAGGGACCCCTGAAGGAGCAAATTGGCTTTATATAGCTGCTTTTTCAATTTCATTCTGGCACGTAATGCACTTGTTGGCATAGGTTTCCCTGTTGCTTAATGCTGGACATATGTTCCAATCCAGATGAAAACACAGATGTGTCTGGGCTTTTGGAGATCTCTTGCTATTCAAACTTTTCTCAGAGCCTTCGTATTTTCATTTACCCTGGCTGGCAGTTTACTGCAGTTTCCTCTGAAGAGAAAACCAGAGAGATCCTGTTGGTGACACAGGTTGCCCAGGGAAGTTGTGGATGCCCTGTTGCTGGAGGCATTCAAGACCAGGCTGGGCTGGACTTTGAGCAAGCTGGACCAGTGGGAGATGTCCCTGCTGCCCAGGGCAGGGTGTTGGAGCTGGACGGTCCTTAAGGTCCCTTCCAACCCAAATCATCTGATGATTCTGTGGTGAGTGACATTCCAGGATGCAAGGGACATGTTCTGTGTCAAGGAGGAGGTTGAGCACACAGGAGGGCTGTTATTAGCATGAAACATCATTCTGAGTGCTGATCAATATCCTCAGATTCCAGAATTTAGGACGTTGTATGACCTGGCTTGATGGCTGCCCACAGGCTTAACATGGATCAGAGAGGGAGTCTGAGAAACCACTGCTTTGAAGAACTGAAAACATGACGTGACCTCCTCTGTATGTAAAGAAGGCCAGAACAAATTACAGATTTTTTTTAAGGGAACAGCGCTCCTGCCCACACCTCCTAGGTAAAGCAGTTTACAAATTAATGATTGCAAATTAAGAGGAAGCCCTTTCACTTTAAGTTCACCCTCCTGAAATATTTCTTTGACAAGTGACATCCAAAATTGCTTGTGGAACAGCTTCCTTGGTGTCCTTGCTGGAGGAAGCAAACACACCAGGGGAATGAAATGAGCCCCTTATTTCCAGTGAAGCCTAACAAAATGCCGTATGAGACTTAATTCTCTGAAGTCATGATCATCCTGAAATAGTCTGATAACTTACTTTTGAGGTGCGCTGCTTTTTCAGACTGGGATGCTCAAGCCAACGTGGTATGGTTTGAGCAACCCCCAACAATCTGTTCTTGTTTAGACAAGTATTCTCTTACCTGATGACCCCTCCCTACCTGGGCAGGGGAAGTGTGAAAAATTAGGAAACACGAGGGGTGAAATATAAATAGATTTCATAGAATAAGACTAGATAATTAACATTAATTAATCTCGCTCCTCCTCATACCTCCACCTGGGGAGCTCAAAAACACCGAGACCTTGAAACTCACGTCCGAGAGTTGACTATAAAGTAAATATTTTCACAAATTCAGGTACTAGAGTCTTCTAAAAGCGCAGTTTTCCCAGCCATTAGAAAAGAAATCAGTCCTGTGTTGCTAAAACCAGGACACAATGGAAGAAAAATCAGGAGGCACAATGTATAACAGATATTTGCACCTGGGTATCTTCTAATGCTGGAAAGATCTGCTAGGCTGCACCATCAAGAGATGTCTGAGCTCCCAGTGCTGCAGGTGTCAGGCATTAGGGCCAAAATTAGGGTGGGATTCCTGCCTCCAGTTACAGAAAACACTGGAGCCAAGCTCCTACGGGCACAGACTTTGGCTCACGGAATACGAACCCAACCTCAAGCTCATTTATCAAAATCAGCCCAGACGAGGATCTTTGTGCACCTCGAGATACAGCAATCTCTTATACACACCCAAATACAACTCAAAGAGTAAAGTGGCTGTGATTAAAAACTACGGCGAGATTTAATTGCGTTGTCACTGAAGAAGCTGCATCAGTTTGAAGCACCTAGTAGAGATAAATGAAATTTAGGTGTTTTGTTACAAATCAGCCACTTCGTAATTTCTGCCTTCATCATTACTGCACATCAGGTTGTTTTTTTCACCCAAACTCTACTTCTTTTAATCTGCAACTGTCATGTATTTAGTTATTACAGTTAAGTGCCTGAATTTCCATCTTTTCATAACAAAAACGGTGGATTTTTAATTTAAGCTGTTTGCTTGACTATCTTTTCAAAACTAATCCATTTCAGTAACACGACTAATGTACTCAGATGACTCCAATTAAAATATTATTTGTTATTTGCGACGGATTATATTGCAAATTTATGTAAGGACTTCGATTCTACAATAATAATCTAACTAATATTACATCTTGAACTGTTAGGATAAAGCCTCCTGTAACTTCCAGGTGAATTACTGGAACTAGATCCTGGGGTCTCTCAGTCTTTGAAGTCCATTGATTTTTAAGGTGTGTATTTTGAGATATCATTTAAATTAACCTATGGGAGGCTTTACAGCCTTTTGCAGATGTTATCCAATAAGAATACTAAGCTAAGCAACCAGTGCAGACAATGTATGTTATGTATCTGTAGCCTCCAGAGATGTATTTGCCACAGTATTATGCACCAATTACATGGCACTTTTCACAGAGATTTTTCATGGAAAGCCTGGAAGATGCCAGTGGTGAATAAATGCCTTAGGTTTAATATTTAGAAAAGGGAGCACCTCAAAGAACAAACAAGGGAGTCATGTTTGAGAGAGGAATAAGCTAAAATGAAAAGAAGCAGCAAAAATTAGTTCAAGATTTCATCTGCCACCGAAAATATCTAAACATAATTATTAATTTGCCATGAGAAGAGGAAAGCAATGCCACACAACCAGTCCAAACTAAATGCTGATTTTTTTTCCCCCTGTAAACCCTTCACAAAAGAGGAGTTAAGGTTCCATACAAGACATGGATATACTTACTCCAAAAGTGTTTTGCTTGACAGCTATCAGTTAACGTCATCCCTTCGGCTATCTTGTCGATTTTAAAGTGATTTTCTTCTTCCTGCAGTCTTCAAACTGAGTCTTGATGGATAACTTGCTTCAGAAATAGGTGACAGTATGGGTGATGAAATTAAAAACCCACGGATTGGGGAGCTATGGAAAACCTTAACAGAGAGAAAAATATCCAAAGGTTACAAGATATCCACACACAGCAAAAGAAATATCTTTTTTTTATACCATTTGCACCCAGTAAATTACTTCTGAGAATGCTGAGGTTCCCTCTTACGGATCCCTTCGATGTATTAGAAAGAACAGAATTCCTACCTTCTGGGTACCAATGTGAGATACAGATTCAGAAGTCATTTCTTCTCACAAGTTCTTGAAGCTGCATCGAACAGGGCACGCATCTTCCTGTAAGAACCGTGTATTTGTCTCGGGTGGTGTTTGGTTGCAAAGGAATCAGACGTTACTGCTTTCCAAACTGTTTCATAAATTAGAAAATGGGCCTGAACTCACAGCTTCTCAGTTCCCTACGTAGTGATGAGTTCCACGGATTTTGGATGTGTTGGTAGAAAGGGTTAGTTTAAACTTCATTTCCTTTCTGTGTAACTGGGTTTTTTTTAAGCTATAGCGAGAGGTTAAGTAGTACCCAAAATCCGCTCTTCTTAGTCCTTATTGTATGTTTATAATTTTTATTACTTCTATAGGGTCTAACTGAAACAGTAATTCTCTCTTTGCCTCACAGCAGACTTTTCTACCTGTAATATTGTTTCTTACGATCCCCTGCGTGTTCATTTTTCTGACAGGGATCAGCATTTCATTAACAGCCCGGAATGAAAAGGGCAGGCAGAGCGATAGAGAAGGGATCTTCATTGATCATGTCAAGAGGCCAGAGTTACACGCTGAGAAGTCTGGATTTTCCCTGGGAAGAAAAAAAAAAAAAAAAAGCCTGTCTGCCCATTCTCCCTCCTGAGGTAGTGATAATACAACCTCAGGGTTTTTTTCCTCCACTTCCACTCGTGCTGGTAGAGCCAGCACTGATTAGAGCTCTACCACCTTTTATATTTTAACTCTTTTCAATAAGAGGATTTTTGGTGTGGTTATCACTGGTGGCTGCAAGCATTTTGTTTATACGTCTGTCCCCATTACTATCATCAGGAGAGAAATATTCATGTAAAGGATGGGAACTGTTAAAATGTTAAAACTTAAATAATATATAGCCCGTTGCAAGGCTATAAAGAGTAGAAAATTCTCTTACCTATGGAAAGGCTGCTGTGGTGGAGGGAGGGAGAGGGAAGTTCCACCTATGCTTACATGCAGTGCCACCATCTATATAGCCTTTTTTTAATTTGGATTCCAAGTATTTGACATGACTGCTGGACTGCACTGGATGTAAGAGAAATAATGTCTATAAAACAAATGCGGACAGCAGTTGCCATACTTAAAGCAATTTAGAAAGCCTACCAGGCTGATGTAAGAGCGCAGATACAACACAAATGTCTACCTGGCTGACAAAAATGCAATTAGCAATTTAGCTGAGTCTGTGCCAAATTACACTTGGGTAGACACACCTCGTACCAGGTAAATCCCAGAGTTACATGTTTTCAGCCCCTTATACTTCTAAGCCTGTCTCTTGGGTAGTGTCATAATCCTCTGCTCCGTTCCTCTATGGATAAAGCTGTTTGGTTGATCCAGGATGTCATTTCTTTTCTTTCTGGCCTTCCAGGATGCTCCATCCTGGGAGGTGCTCAAGGTCAGGTTGGTCAGGGCTTTGAGCAACCTGGTCTGGTGGGAGGTGTCCCTGCCCATGGAAGGAGGTTAGCACTTCATCTTCAAGGTCTCTTTTAACCCAAACCATTCTGTGGTTCTTTTGTCTCTCTCTCCCTTTAGCTATATACAACCTGGAAAAATGAATCAGCAATCATTACAGTAATTAGTGCCTCCGAGTCTCCTGGACAGAATAAAAGAATAAGAAAAATCTACCTGACAGTGAACCATTTCAGTTTTCAGACCTTTCGTAACCCTGCAGATTTTTATTCTCTATGTGTGTGTTCTTCTGAAGTAACTGTTGACTTAGAGAGCAATAAGCTGCCGTTCTGCATGGCTCCACCAGCTTTTTGTGCAAGCAGCACCATTATTGAGTCTGATTCCTAACAGGATGAAGGGGAATGCAAGAGTAGCTCTTAGACTTTGGCATTCCAGGCAGCAAATCTTGTCCTGCTGTATCTTTTACTAATGTTAGGACCAGTGCTGAATCTAAATCATACATTTTATCTAAATTGTCAAAAACAAAAAAAACATTCTCCTATTTAAAAAAAAAAAAAAAGACAACAAACAAACCAAAGACCAAACCCAACCAACCACATTCCCAAACAGAACCATATTGCTCATCAATGACCAAAAAAAAAGTGTATTAGACCAGTGCAGGCAGTTAACTTGCATGAGACTCAGTTCTGCAAGACAAATTCAACACGTCAGAGTGGATGTATAAGTTCCTTATTTAATGAACAGCTGAAGACAACTACCTCAGAACAGCATTCACATCACCCTGCGCGTTCGGAACAAGGTGTCTCTAATAAATGATATGAAATGTCTAACAGAGAAGAAAATATAACACCTTTTCCATCTCCTGAGCTTTTGCAGCCAAGTAGGAGCCAGAATTATGTAAGTCTTGTCCAAGTTTCCTTCTTGGTTTGTGTGCTAAAATGCTTCTTCCCTAATTTTCTTTAAAAAGACACCTGAATGAAAGAGAATGACTATGCCCATTTCTGTGTGTCATTCAGGGTTATCAGCGCATTCCAGAATTGCTTTCCTTCTTGTCCTAAAGCCAGATCATCTTTTCTCATCCATTCTTTGTTCCTGGAGAAAGAAATACAAAGGACAATTTCCCAATCCACGCCCTTCTATACCTGTGCCTATCTACATATATACACGTGTGCATCTCTGCATCCCTGCTACTCCCATCACGGTAGTTCCCTCCACAGATGCAAATGGGCTTCGCTCTTAGGTGGTGCACGTGCTGATAGGAGATTTGCTCTGATCTTGCAAATTGGACAAGTAATATCTAAAATATATACACTGGCATCGTTAAACAGGAATACACTAATTGCGTTATAACCTCCTACTGAATTCTAGCGATCTCTCAGGGACAACACGAAGCTGGCTGAGGATCACTGGTAACAGGAATCTGAAATCTAAAATGTCAAATAAATAACTAATTTGTACATATGGCTTCAGACTAATTTCCCTTTCCCCTCATATCTTGCAATTAAAAGCTAATAATAGAAGAAGTGGGTGGACTACAGTCGTTTTATTAAATCTGCTCTCAAAATGAAACATCTTTTTTTTTATTATTAGCAAATAATAAACATTTCTCTTGAAGAGAGACAATAAACATTTCTCTTCGCATTGCCTCGAAAAGAGGGTCCCTGACTTCTTACTCTGCTTTTCTGGTTCAAAAAGAGCGGTGCGAGTGCAAGTACAGGCAGGAGGAGGAAAGTCGCCTTGAATGATGTACTTATTTTCCTTAAACAGGCAATTTGCCCGGTTCAGGGGCAAACTAGAGCAGCTCTTTTGCTTTGCAGGAGCCTTTTATTTTGGTGCCCGAGCATGCTTTCCTGCAGAAAGCACTCACACAACAGTGTGCAGGTGGTACACATTTGAACCAAACCTATATATATACACACATATATATACATACAAATATAAATTTGTGTGTACTGGATAATTTGAGATTACTGTAACGGGAATATTTAAAAGGCTGACAGGTTAGGCCATTCTTTAAATTTTAAAAGTCAAAATTTACTGAACTCATGTGTCAACAAAGCCCTTTTGGGCTGATGGCTGCTTCTTATATATCACTAAAATTACTGAGTGTAGCAAACTCAGTGTGACTAAAAAAATCTTACCTTGAATTAGCTGCGAGCACACAGTATGATGGCACATGGTCAGCACGTGATGGCTGTGGTCTGTAGCGGTTCCTCAGGTGATGGAGCTTGAGAACTCTTTGATGAGTGAACCGAGAACCATAGAGACCTTGTCTTATTTTTCAAGTTAATCATTGATGTCTTATGCTGCCTGCTACCTCCACCCAAATGGGATCTC
This sequence comes from Pedionomus torquatus, assembly GCA_013398155.1. Lineage (NCBI taxonomy): Eukaryota > Metazoa > Chordata > Aves > Charadriiformes > Pedionomidae > Pedionomus > Pedionomus torquatus. The sequence continues at coordinate 434,213 of VZRU01007858.1, forward strand.
AGATGATCATCCTTGTAGGTTGGGCGGGATGTTCTACCTACCCACAGTCCCTGGTGTTTATCTTCTGGTTGTACTTCGCCTTGGGATCTCAGTTTGTGTCACTTGGATGGAAATATGTGACGCACAGCTGCACATATTTCCTGCTTGTACCTTTGATGGTCTCATTGCTCCTTAGATAAGATGCTTATATATTGCATCTGGGATACCATCAGAGTCTCAACACAAGCTTTATATATTGCTGGTGGTCACAGTAATTTGGTAGGTTTATATTTGCATTCAAGGCAAGCCATAATTAATGGATAATTAATATTATCCTCTGTGGACTTCTCCAACATCAGTCCTACACCCATAAGGTGTATGGTCCTTCAGGAACAGACTGCTCCATCGTGAATCCTCCATGGGATTGCAAGTCCTGCCAGAAAACCTGCCTCAGCAAGAGCTCTTCTCTCCACAAGGTCACAGGTCCTGCCAGGAGTTTGCTCCATCTGCTCCATCCTGCTCCAGAAGGAAGCAGGCATCCTTCTGCTCCAGTGCGGGGTCTTCCATGGGCTGCAGGTGGATCTCCATCCTGGACCTTCATGGCTGCAGGGGTACAAGCTGTATCACCATGGTCTTCATGGCAACCTGTGCTCTGGCACCTGGAGTACCTCCTCTGCCTCCTTCTTCACTGACCTTGGTTTATGCAGAATTGTTGCTCTCACATATTCTCTTGGTCAAAACATCAGCTTAATCAAGATCTCTCATCAAATTTAGGCCAGTCCATCCTCTATTATAAATTTTAAGCACAGCATAAATGTAGAAAGTTCTTTCACTTTAAGCTTGCTTAAAGGCTCCAAATGAAAGTCCAGTAATTCCAATGTAAAAGGGTATGTTTATTTGGTTTAAAAACAAACTAAGCTGCCTTGTGTATAGGTGAATTCACACTAGAGATTTTATCAGTATAATTATTTAATCAAAAAATCACGCACCTTCCAATTATTATTCTGCTGGTGAACGCTTTCTATACAGATCGGACTTAATTCAGTTTATTGGCAAGTGGAGCAAAGGAGTCAGCTCTCCCTGTTGCTATAGATTCATGGACTGCAGCCAGAAAAGGCCATTCAATCATCCAACATAGTTCTTTTTTTTTTGGTGTAACATAAGACTTCAAATTAATTCCTCCTTGAGTTAGAACAGCATGGGGGAACCGACCTGCATTTAAGAATTTAAGAACAGCAAATTCCCATCACCTGTTCAAAACATGTGTTATGCTACTCTTAAAATTACCTTATTTGTAATTTGAATATATCTAACTGCAACCACAACCCCCAGGTGTTATTGTGATATATTTTTTCAGATAGACTGAAGAACCTTCTCTTGTCAATCATCTGTCCCTTTTAATTAGCAATCATAGTTACTAGCACCAGAAGTTGTATGTAAAAGTTTTGGAAGGGTTCTTAGATTATTGCCTCAACAGGAAAAAAAAAAAAAAAATTCCAATCTTTTCTCTGTTTCTTTTCTTATTTTAACCTGTTCCATTTAAGCCATGTCTGATGACTCCAAAACTACCTGTTACTGACTTAAAATGACAGCAGTCTAAGAGCTGAGCTAAGGAAGTATGAAGATTTCCCAAACACATTAGATCACGATTATTTTATTTGTGTATTCCCCAGATTATATTACTCCTATGAGTTACAGAATCACAGTGAAAATTTGTTCTCAACTAATTTTCCAACTTATCCTGCGTCTTTCTCAGCCCATGATAGTGTCCACCCAGATGCAAATACAGCCAAATTTTTCATTCATAGATTTGCAGCCATATACTTCACCATATTTAACATTTCTCATCAGGTTTACCCAAGTTTATTTCCAAATAAAATCAAAATCTATAATACCAGTAAATAGTTTTATTCAATTACTTCAGCCCTTCTCTTCTCAGCACACTCAATGAATAGCAGTGTTTTCCTACCAGAAGCAGGTAACAAACAGTAGAAAGCAAAACTATAAAATCCACCAGGGTCTTGTGGGAAACTTAACTGCTACATGATGTTTTTCAACTCTCAATTAATATTGAAACCTTCCACTCAGGCAGCTTTTCATCTGTTTATTGTGTGTGACACTGATTTTCTATCTTCCTTCTTTATTAGGCAAAGTGTGGTACAATATCAGGACAAAAGCTCGTGATGCAATGGGTGTATTTCATCAGTCCCGTTTTAATTATCAACCAAAGGAGTAGAGTTGCTGAAAAAAGTTATCGAGTCCCTTTGATGAGATTTATTTTCCATAAGGCCGTTTTGATTGGCATTAATTATATTTACCTCCTTTACTTCTTTATTAATCAAGAGTTCTATCGGCCTCTTTCCATTAGTTTGCCTGGGATCAATGTCAGACTGACAGGTCTAACATCACCCGGGTCATTCAACTCGCCTTCCTTGAATATTATCACAACATCATCTTTCTTTCAGTCCCTGGAGAACTGCCCCAGTGTTCCAAGACTTATAGAAAATCCATGTTAACAATACAGAATGCTCATTGGTCAGATATTTTGCAAGCAATTACGTAGACCCTTTGATTAAAAAATGCCTGTAGCATCTTCTGTGCACCACTAATCCAATTTTCAAGGAGGAAAGAATAATTATTTGTAGAATAATCTAAGTGCACCACCTGATCTTTTCACAAATACAGAACAGAAATATGTAAATGTGATCATTAATGGATAAAATTTACTCTTAGACTTTCTCTTGTTCCTCACACAAACAAGAACGCTTCTGCTCTTTAAGCACAGCTTGGCTACGTTTCTCCATGTGTACTTCTAGTTCCCTCATTAGTTTTCTGGAATTCCTGATTTCTAATTTGTAGCCTTCCATTTGCATTATACAGATGTCTTAATTAGTTATTTAGCTCCTTTCATTTCCTCTTTCAGTCAAATTAGACGAATTATTTCTGTAATTCAGCACAGCATTTCTTGATTTGGGATTATGAATTTGTCATGTGCTAAAATATTTTCATCAACCACCTTATTATTAATGTGTGTCTGTAAGAAAAAACAACAACCTCTTGCCTGCTACATTCTGCTCATAATTGCCTTCAGCTCTTTTTAAAGTACAAATATAGGATTATCGATAGATTTCACAGTAATTTATTCCTGCTTAACAAGAAAATAATAATTCTGGGATTTTATGGTCAGGCAAAGATAAGATCTGATACATTTTTCCTGTGTCAAATCTAACAGGTTTCGAGTGAGGAAGCTGGCATTTATAACTTTTCTAGTTGCAATGAATATTTTAGCTTGATCTTTGTTCTATCCCCAGTATCTGAAAGCTGCAAGCTGCCCCTTTCACAAGACAAGGTTTTTCCTCCCGAGTGCTGTAAATTAGCAGTTACGGAGTCAGTCACCCTCTCACCAGAGCAACTTGATGATCTGTGCCAGTTAATCATCAATTCCCCAATTAATTGGCTAAATTCATTTAAGATTGCTGCTTCTGAGTTGTAATAGGGTACTTCTGAAAAGTGCTCTCCTTTCCTATCCAGTTCTTCTCCCTTCAGTAATACAAAGTTGGCTCAAGCATGAACTCTAACCTTTGTCATTATAACTTGAATCGCCAAGTATATAAAGCCAGGTTTCTAGATTTAATGCCAAGAAATTTTATATATGTAATATTACGTATAGGTTACATATAATATATATAAACAATAGATAAATACATATATATAGGGATAGGAATAATTTCCTGATTAAGATGGTATATTTAGGCCCATACATATAGCTTTCTACCTCTGTGCTAAATAGATATTTGTAATATATATAATTATATATTTATATATCTTTGTGCACCTCCCAAACTGGCCCAACAGGCTGATTCCCATGCTCTTCAGAGTATCTAAGAGATCCAACAGCTTTTCTCGCTGTGCTTTTCCTCAATCTAAAAGCATTTCAAGCCCTTTTGAATCAGAAAAGAACGCTAGTTTTTCTTAGGTTAAATTTGTATTGGCATAAATTTATATATAAATACTTCTACAGATCAATTACAACAATTTCCCTGCATTTATTAACTCCTTGAATTAATGGTTCTTAATGACATACATGACTGATATTCTGTCCCTTGAACTCAAGGTGTTACTTCCACTGTTGCCACCACCACTTTTTCCCAGTACCCAAAACCCCGCATCTTTTCAGCAGAAGAAAATGGTGCATCTTGACTATGGGTTGGATTTTTTTACTTTATTGATGTATACTCGCAAAAGTTATTTATATACTTGTGTTTTCAAATAAAAGTTCACGAGTAATGCAGCAGAGTCTTAGAAGCGGCAGTTCAAGATTAATTTCTAATTTCAGCTTCCTGGAGAGGTTACTTTTTTAGATAATGAAAACTGTCTTTTCTTATTACATGCCAATCGGGTTTTTTTCATATTATAATTTTGGCATTTCAAATTCAGAATTTCCTTCATATCTCCATGTTTGCATTTTAATTGGATGAGACTATCCAGCAGATTAGCGCAAAAATGCCAACTTGTTCTTCTAACCTTATTATTTAAAAACTCTGAGGAACCATACGACTTTGGCGTTACTGTAGTGCTGTTGTTCCTCTACATAACCAAGACAGATAGAGTGCCTTTATGGCTATTTGGAGTGTTTGACAAATACTAAAGGAAAATTGCTATATAAGCAGTGTATAAATACAGTCGAGCAATTTATTTCTCATTTTCTAAGAAGCAATTTGATAAGAAAATGTTTGCAGAATTAAGTGAATGGCTGCATTATACATGTTAGTAAACAGATCGAATTATTTCCTTCTTTCTCCTTGTGATAAGCTACTTTGCACTTCCCTAGGTGTGACTTTATTGGCGTATGAATAATTCAGCTTTTTGAACTAACTTATCTCAAGGAGGGCTTTCCAGCTTTTCTTTTTTTCCCCTTTCCTGCTACTCCCTTTGTCATTTCCTCCTTATGAAACAAATTGTTGAAATATAGACAAAAAGGCAGATAAAGGTTCCTCAAGGCACAGTGAGTGAAACAAAGGAATATTCATTTCGCAGAAGTTGGCCTTGATTTATTCTTGACAGGTGCAATGGAATTAGATTTCTAGGGGAAATAACAAATGGTGATTACAGATGACAAGCACCTTTTGACAGCTTTCTGTAGCCTCAGTATACAGGAGGAGTAATCCAGTAATATATGAATGGACGTAATATTAACGAATTCACAGCATCACCTAGGTGGGAAGGGACCTTTTAAGATCATCTAGTCCAACCAATGGGGAAAAAAAAAACCAACAAAAACACCCAACAACCATAAACAATAAACCACCCCACTCAACACTAAGCCATATCCTTGAGCACCAAGTCAGCTTCTCTCTTGAATCCCTCCAGGGATGGTGCCTCAACCACCTCCCTGGGCAGCCCATTCCAATACCTGACAATCCTTTCAGTAAAGAAATATTTCCTAATATNACTTGATGATCTGTGCCAGTTAATCATCAATTCCCCAATTAATTGGCTAAATTCATTTAAGATTGCTGCTTCTGAGTTGTAATAGGGTACTTCTGAAAAGTGCTCTCCTTTCCTATCCAGTTCTTCTCCCTTCAGTAATACAAAGTTGGCTCAAGCATGAACTCTAACCTTTGTCATTATAACTTGAATCGCCAAGTATATAAAGCCAGGTTTCTAGATTTAATGCCAAGAAATTTTATATATGTAATATTACGTATAGGTTACATATAATATATATAAACAATAGATAAATACATATATATAGGGATAGGAATAATTTCCTGATTAAGATGGTATATTTAGGCCCATACATATAGCTTTCTACCTCTGTGCTAAATAGATATTTGTAATATATATAATTATATATTTATATATCTTTGTGCACCT
>VZRU01007858.1:440253-469697 GCA_013398155.1 Pedionomus torquatus
TGCACCACCCAAACTGGCCCAACAGGCTGATACCAATGCTTTCCAAAGCTCTTCAGAGTATCTAAGAGATCCAACAGCTTTTCTCGCTGTGCTTTTCCTCAATCTATTAGCATTTCAAGCCCTTTTGAATCAGAAAAGAACGCTAGTTTTTCTTAGGTTAAATTTGTATTGGCATAAATTTATATATAAATACTTCTACAGATCAATTACAACAATTTCCCTGCATTTATTAACTCCTTGAATTAATGGTTCTTAATGACATACATGACTGATATTCTGTCCCTTGAACTCAAGGTGTTACTTCCACTGTTGCCACCACCACTTTTTCCCAGTACCCAAAACCCCGCATCTTTTCAGCAGAAGAAAATGGTGCATCTTGACTATGGGTTGGATTTTTTTACTTTATTGATGTATACTCGCAAAAGTTATTTATATACTTGTGTTTTCAAATAAAAGTTCACGAGTAATGCAGCAGAGTCTTAGAAGCGGCAGTTCAAGATTAATTTCTAATTTCAGCTTCCTGGAGAGGTTACTTTTTTAGATAATGAAAACTGTCTTTTCTTATTACATGCCAATCGGGTTTTTTTCATATTATAATTTTGGCATTTCAAATTCAGAATTTCCTTCATATCTCCATGTTTGCATTTTAATTGGATGAGACTATCCAGCAGATTAGCGCAAAAATGCCAACTTGTTCTTCTAACCTTATTATTTAAAAACTCTGAGGAACCATACGACTTTGGCGTTACTGTAGTGCTGTTGTTCCTCTACATAACCAAGACAGATAGAGTGCCTTTATGGCTATTTGGAGTGTTTGACAAATACTAAAGGAAAATTGCTATATAAGCAGTGTATAAATACAGTCGAGCAATTTATTTCTCATTTTCTAAGAAGCAATTTGATAAGAAAATGTTTGCAGAATTAAGTGAATGGCTGCATTATACATGTTAGTAAACAGATCGAATTATTTCCTTCTTTCTCCTTGTGATAAGCTACTTTGCACTTCCCTAGGTGTGACTTTATTGGCGTATGAATAATTCAGCTTTTTGAACTAACTTATCTCAAGGAGGGCTTTCCAGCTTTTCTTTTTTTCCCCTTTCCTGCTACTCCCTTTGTCATTTCCTCCTTATGAAACAAATTGTTGAAATATAGACAAAAAGGCAGATAAAGGTTCCTCAAGGCACAGTGAGTGAAACAAAGGAATATTCATTTCGCAGAAGTTGGCCTTGATTTATTCTTGACAGGTGCAATGGAATTAGATTTCTAGGGGAAATAACAAATGGTGATTACAGATGACAAGCACCTTTTGACAGCTTTCTGTAGCCTCAGTATACAGGAGGAGTAATCCAGTAATATATGAATGGACGTAATATTAACGAATTCACAGCATCACCTAGGTGGGAAGGGACCTTTTAAGATCATCTAGTCCAACCAATGGGGAAAAAAAAAACCAACAAAAACACCCAACAACCATAAACAATAAACCACCCCACTCAACACTAAGCCATATCCTTGAGCACCAAGTCAGCTTCTCTCTTGAATCCCTCCAGGGATGGTGCCTCAACCACCTCCCTGGGCAGCCCAATTCATTAGTAGGGCTCAACGTCCCTGCTTGTCAAAGAGTCAAAATTCTCACTGAAGCTATAGTGGTTAATCAAAGCAACAGTTACATCATCAGTCAGGAAAATCCAATGAGGGAGTCTCACAGGAAGAGCTGGAATCCACTACACCCACACACATATTTTGAATAGATCTCCTTACCTGCCGTGAAATGAAAATTCACGTCAACACAGGTGTATGCACACACCAAAAAAAAAACCCCAACCAAAAAAAAACCCAAAAAGAGGGTATCATTCACTTCTACCTAAAAAATAGTGCTTACACGTTCACATCGTTTAATTTTATTAAGAGGAAAAAAAACAAGAGTAAGTCTCAGAGAGCTGTTATGCATAGTGAGGCCATTATATCGTGGCATTAATAATTTAAGTGGAAACTAGAGTTTCACTGGTAATGGCTTCAAGTTGTGCCAGGGGAAGTTCAGGTTAGATATTAGGAAATGTTTCTTTACTGCCAGGGTTGTCAGGTATTGGAATGGGCTGCCCAGGGAGGTGGTTGAGGCACCATCCCTGGAGGGATTCAAGAGAGAAGTTGACTTGGTGCTCAAGGATATGGCTTAGTGTTGGGTGGGGTGGGGTGTTGTTTATGGTTGTTGGTTTGTGGGGGGTTTTTGTGTTCTTTTTGGTTTGTTTTTTTTTCTTCCCCCCCCATTTGTTGGACTAGATGATCTTAAAAGGTCCCTTCCAACCTAGGTGATTCTGTGATTCACCCCAGCTTGCAACTTTAAAAACATGGGATTTTAAACAAAAAGGCTTTAGAAACCTGTGACATCAAAATGCATTTGGATCTTGGAGAAGTAGACTTGTTTTCAAACACGATTGAGGTAACAACTGTACGAAGCAGTCCTCTTTTCAGCATTAGCTTAATGTTTTAATTAGCATTGGAGCCAATGTGGTAGCTGGGATTCTGAACTTTTAGCCCTACTTGTGAGGAATAACTTACCTTTTCTGGTGGCCGTAAGAAGGTGGTACCCTGGTTGTTCTTAGATCTCCTTTAAAAGATCACTTTCTTAGTCTTGTCTTCCGTCGTGGTATTCTGGAACCAATATGACTTTATATTAAAAAAAAAACCTCAAACATTCAGAATTCCTTAAGATCCAGAACTCCCAGGGTGTCTGATACGTATATCTGATGGTGACTAACTATCTACACTAATTTGGCATATATTATGTCATATTAAAAATCAAATAAAAACATTCTACACCGGAGACTCTCTAAAGCCTTTGAACATGTTCACACGTGCATTTTACAATTCTTCCTGCATACTTCAGCTGCTTAAAAGTTGACCTTACAGAAAGCCTTTGGGGTAAAATACGTGAACGTTAATAATCCCCTAAATATGTATTTACATTATAAACTCTTAAAGCTTCAAAGGAACTGTCACAGGCTCCTCTCCCAAACATTTCAGTCCCGTGTCCATTCATCATTTGCTTTTATCATGCAAATTTTCAGACAGAGAGAAAATTCCAGGCTGAATGAAAGACACCAGCACTTGGAACAAGTGGGCTTTTTCCAGGGAGTAACCTTCTTTAATTTCAGCCTTTGTTAAAAGAACAGCAGCATTTCAATCATAAATTTACAGAACCTAGTTATAAAAGGCCACGTAATACATGTGAATTGTGTAAAGTTAATATTATCAATATCGGTATGAGACAGCCTTGCCAGGGATTCCAATTAGGAGGGAATCACGGACTGGTAGACACAGTCTCTGAAATGAAAACTTTACAGTCCAATTTAAAGTGCAAAACTACGAGTGAGCATAAAAGGTTGTAGGAAAAAACGTGGTGATGAAAACCAATTAAATTGCTCAAAACTATTTGTTCAAAACTACTTTTCTTTGGAAAGTGTTTCAATCACATTGTTAATGTGATTGAATGTGAGATTACGTCAATTAAGATGAGATTTGAGATGCTTTTAATTTAGCTCTTGCTAAATTAAACTTTTAATAAAAAGTTCAAGAAGTTGTTTATTCTACACAGTATTTTATTTTGGAATTTCTTTTCTATTTTTTTTCATTATTTAGTGTATTTATAATTTATTGTATTTATTTTATTAATCCTACATTTTATGGTTTTATGAATGGCAGTACACAGTACTTACTACTACTACTAAATGACATACTGAATATCTTAAAGGTGTTGCGTTACCTTTCACATCTTCAACTCTAAACTGAAATACTTATTTTTCTAGATTGAGATATCCAGCGTTCATAGAATGTTCACCCACTTCCTCAGAACACAGAGTTGTTCTGCTCTAGAAAATAAGATAAGCTCTCCAGGTACCCACTAGAAGCGTGGTTGTTTCAAAGACCTTATAGATGAGGCTCAAATAATTAAATAATTTTCCAGGGTATTAAAAATGATGCCAGTTTGCAGCGGCTTGGCTGAACCTCCATTGTTAAGAATTTGGAAACACACATCAAAGGATCAAAGTTGTAGCAAAAGCACAGGCAAATTCTACTTATCTTCCTTCGCATCTGCGCAGATCCTAGAAAATCCTTGTGGTTCAGGCATCAGCTTCCTTCCAGAAACCTTTCCAGAGAAAATAAATAAGAGACAAAAACTTCTAAAGGAAGAGCCGCTCCATCTGTTCTCTCCTTGTTGTCCCGTTTTCTCCAGACTGTCACACAGAAGTGTACTAGAGCCTCGTATCTTGAAAGAGAAAAATAGGTTTAAAATCTCTTGCAGATTTATGAGACAGTGGAAAATTAAGCAAAATTTTAAAAAAGAAATAAATCTGCATTACCTTAATTGTATTATGCAGTGCATAAGAACTTGTGATATTCCATAGAAATCTCACAGAAATGGACTTTTAAAGGAGATGCCCGGTGGTTTATATTGACACAAGCTCATCATAGAAAGAGAGCTGTGATTTCAGCCTGTGTAAATTTAATAAGATGGGTTAAAAATACAAATAAATAAACCAACCTACTCTGATTGCTTGTGATCCACAAGTTCCTTGCCAATATCTACTCACAAAACTCAGAGCATTTGGAACGTTCTTCAGAGCCCAGGCGTGCTCCGTAGGTATGAATTAGGCACCTCTAAGCAGTGAATTAACATTATTGGGCTAAAATTCCAGACAGCGAGAAAATAGGGTGATGATTATTTGAAATTTTCTGAATGGAAAAAAATATTCATATCCAATGGAATATTATGATTTAGAACATGGCTTTTTTAGGGATATAAGGTTATATCTTAGATCCACCTGATCTAAGAAAAAACACGTACAGGTTGTGATACCAGCAGCATCATTAGAGTGTGACCACTTTTTATGATTTCTGCAATGTGTAATAACTTACTGTACCTTAGAATTTGTGTTTTAATGCCTTGTAGTCAGTGATGACTGCGACAGAATCTTCTATCTATTTTTTTTAACATTTTTCTTTTTCTTTAAGTTGTAAACTTATGTTAGTTTCAGTTGAGTGGGAATACTTTATTGAAAATGAGTGATGGATAAGCTGAAATATCATTCGGGAAATGAAACCTGCGAAGGATAGTTCAAAGCAATAAAGAGCTCTAAAAGGGAGAGGCAGTGTTATCAGAGCAAACAACACTGAACTGCAAATAGTTTTGAATGAAGAGATCTGCGGAGCAGCAGCCGTACACATGGAAGCCCAGTATCAAAAAAAAAAAAAAAAGCCATTTTAGAATATGCAAAGGTAAATAACCAGAACTGGGACACTTCAACACATGGACCCTTGTTCTTTTTGGGGGATGCTCCATTAACATTGATTAATGAGGCTTGTTAGTAAGTGTCCTGTTAGTAACAAATACTTAGTGAAGGAAATTATCCAGTTCTTCTGCGCAATGTTCTCCATTCGTTTTGTCAAATTTGAATGCCTCTTGATTTCGCCCTGGCTCTCAAAACAGCTGCCACCATTGCCCTAAGTTTACTTTTCTGGTAGTCCATGTGCCTTTGTCAGATTTCAGATATGGTGCATCCTACTGTTACTTTTTTCTTAGTTTTGAAAAGTATTTCAAGGTCAATGAGCTATATTCGGTGTTGGTGAAGCATGTTTAATCGACCTGTGTTTGATGGGCAGGTTAAACATTTCTGTCATTTTATATCAGAATGTGAAATACCAGTTTATAATACTTCATTTTTTTATTCTATCCTGCAGTATGGGTTTCCCTAGTAAATCAAGGTACAATGGTTTTGGCTTTTTTTTCTTTTTTTTTTTTAATTTTAAGTGTTAAAACTAAAGATGTGAAAACAGATCTCACACAAATAATTCAAATAAAATTCCTCATTCCAATCAGAGGCGCAGCTGTGCAGTTAGTAGAGCAGCAGGTGGGGATGGAAGGCACTACAGTCAGAGGAACTGGAAACAGATCTAAAACCAGTAACAGCATTTCAGAGTACATGCTGGAGCAAAGGGGCTCCTGGACCAGCTCAAAGAAGCTGAGAAACCAGACCAGAAGACAACACACACAGGGTATGGACCTCAGGTCTGACCCCTGCACTAATACAGCAACACAGATGGAGATAAACTTACCACTGAACAGAAAATTTTCAGCCAAGCAGAATCTTTTACTGCAAAATCTTTTTTTTTTTTTTTTTTTNTCCCATTGATGTTAGTTCTACAAGTCTTACTTGTTTATTTTGATTCTTCAACTTCTGGTCTTTGCAGATATCAAAGACTTGAAAGTCACCTGCGATGGAACACATTGAATAAAATGGTAAGGAATATTGTGCATGAATAGGGGTTGATGACTAGGGATGGCTTATTAATTCCAGATTGGTGCATCTGTCCTCTACAAAAAAGGGTTGAGGATGTTGGGGAATGTAGTTTCCCACCTCTAAAATGATAGAGCCAGGCTAAAAAACCTTCAGTAGTTGGTTCCTATGTAAATACCTGCTGAATGAGCTGCTACATTCCTCCTCTGATTCATTATTTATACGGGGCACTTCAAGGCATCAACATTACTGGCTCAAGAGACTTTAATAATATACGATATTCACTTTCAAAAATCAAGTTATGTTCTTACCAAGAAATCGTTCTGCTACTCTCTTTGTAAAGGAAATTCGTAACATTCAGTGAGAGCAGCTCAAAACACCGCGGTGGGATGGCAGAACGAAGAGTTAACGTGCAGAACTGTTGAGGAAGGACGCAAGGCTGGAGTCTGGCTTCCTCACCACGGTGACAAGCTCAAATAACATTATAAAACAACATTACAGGCATCTCAGAAAGCCACTGCAAACCAAATCTCTGCTAGAAAAAGAAAAGCAGTTTTGTACCATAGCATTTTTGATCTAATTTTGGCAGACAGGCGTTCAGCATGAAGACGCAGAATACCTAAACAAAATAAGCCAGTTCCTGATTTTCCCGGGGAAAATATAAGTATTATGGGGCTCTTTTAATCAGAGCAGAGAGAAGTAACAAGAATCAATGCCTAGATGCTGAATACAGAAAAATCCAAATTAGAAGTAAAGCATAATTTATTTTAATAGTGAGATTACTAACCTTAGTAACAAGCAACAAAGAGTGATAGATTCAAAATTGATAGATACTCGGTCTTCCAGTGTCTTTTAGTGAAGATTATATTTCTTGGAAGACAAGTATTAGCCAATGATCCTTATTCAAATGCAGATTATCAAACACAGTGGAGGTTATCTGAAGTGTAATGGCCTGTGATATACAACACAACAGACTAGATGAGGTGAAGATGCCTTCTGGCCTCGTACAGTTCAACTCAATAAATTTAAAACTTTGGAAAAAGGTGATGCCAAGACCTTATATCCCACCCCTCCCTCATGAGCTTTCCAGCATATGGTATTTAAAATTATGCAGCTCTTTGGTCCAAATATTTTATGGAAAATTCCTTTTTCTGTGAAATAAACGAAGAATAAGGGTAAAAATCTGCTGACATTTATTTGTAATTAATAAAGTCAGGACTTTAGCTCCCATGATTGAAAATAACATAAAACCTGCAGCTTGAACACAAGGGAAGGAATTTATCACATGTCGTTCAAAAGATATCCTTCATCTAAGCACAAACGTTCCAGCTTTCATGAGTGAGCCCCATTTTCTGTTCAGCTTGTAAGTGAATTTGTAATTATTTTTAAGTAAGCAAATTGAGATGTTCTTAACAAGAACAGACGGTTCTGTGGACTGCTTTCATGATGTTTCTTAGATTCTGCGGTACAAAAAAAAGTATAAATTGTTCAGAAAGCCCTGGCCAGAATCCGTTTCAGTTGGTGCTTAGCCTCACCTAATATTGCTTGAAGACAAAGTCACCGAGGTGAAAATGAAACTCACCTTCACCCACCCTTGAATCCAGTCAGTCTCATCAATTCACAGCCGTTCCTATGAGCATCCGATATGCACATCCTAAAGATTCTTCATTGGATTACATTTAAATCACTATCTAAAGCAGATCTATTAACATTAAAATTTTATGGAAACCTGTATTGGGGAGTTGTGAGGTTTTTAACAAAGCTGGCTTGTCAGTGTTCTGTAGATTCAGCTTTGTTGCCAAGCTTGTCCTCTCCATACCTCGTACCTTTTCATTTCCACCAAAGGTAATTAACCTCTCTCTGTGGTGACAGTTTTGAAGAATGTGAAGTTATTAATGACTATCATGACTCTATTAGAAATGCAGAAGATCAAATTCAGTGAGAAATTTCTATCAGAAGAGGAAAGGTAAGATGCTAAGCTTGACTTTCTTCGCATTTCCTCCAGATCGATGCATAAAGAATTTGGAAGAAGAATAGCATAACCTTCACCAAAATTCCACAAGAACATTACTATGTTCCGAGGAGGTACTGCAGCACAACAACTTGCAAATAAATGCTTACAATCTGCTTAGGTACCCGGGGAATGTGTCTCTATTGCTGCCAGTTTTATTTAGCTGAAACCATTAAGATATCCTGCAAAAACCTAGAAGAAAAAGCTTATTTTAGCACGAGCCATATCTATACGTATTCTTATTAGGGGGATTTTGATAACATCATTGCAAGCAGCTGTTTAATTTTGCTGTCTTCAATATAGCAAAACTCAATGGATTGTTCTTGTCTGAAGTTGCCTCAAAAAAGATGTATCTCTCTAGAGAAGTGATACTGTCTGTTTGTCTTACTCATTTGAGTGAATTCTGTTCTTCTCTACATAAAGATCACGTTACCCAGCTGAGTTCAGGAAAAGCAGACACGGAGGTGGGTTAGGGGGAACACCATTCACACCAGGAACCCGCAGACGGATTACAGGGCTTCAGGTTTACCACGCTTCATTTCACCACTTCAAATTCTGCTACGGGACAGAAGCGACTTGGCTAATGGGAAATTCAGTTAACTGTGTAATGGGACAATATATATGACTACATAATGGAAAATTTGGATGACTATAGCATGACTTCAGGAGCCTGGAGGCTCCTTTGTCATTGTCTGATACTGCACGTCTCCCAAACCTGACTGATGGCTTCCTCCTCTCATTAGGCAGCACAGAGGGAGCCCCCTGTAGATCCAATCCTGTTGGAGCTCCTCATCATACCCCCCCTTCCCATACCGCTCCCCTCTCTTGATTAATTAATTCACTAACGTCAGTGAACAGTGCATGCAAAGCTTCCAGCACGCTCAACCTACAAAGCCAGGCTCTTTTGTTTAGCATATAGCATAATCTAAGCGTGACAAAATTAAGAAACATTCAAACATTCAACATTCTTTAATTCCGTACCCCCCAAAATGCAGCAGTGTGTTTTTCATTTGCAACTAACAAAATAAAAATCTGCGGAAATATGCACCAGAATGATTGTAAATATTGCTAATTGCATTACTTCTCAGTAAAACCTTCAGGATAATCAGGGAAAATAGGCAGGAGGACAAACAGAAACAGTTTTAATTTGGTAATAAACATTTTTTTTGGCAGGCAAGCAGGCAAACGGAATATAACTCAGGAGCTTCCAAAAGAAAAAGAAGGGATTCCAGGTATCTCAGACTAAGTCTTCTGTAAACAGTACTGTATTTGTTAGACAAAACCAGTTAACAACAGATTATCCCTGAATCTTCCTAACTTTATAAATCATTTGGCACTGGATTAATCAACCTTCATCACAATATTTTATCACCAACTGTTTTGAATCTGACAGCTCACTTAAAAACTGGCTGGATGCGTCCAGAGAAATGTATCAACGATGAGAAGGGGATTAAGTGGTATTTAAAAAGCAATGAGGAAAGTAAAACCTCCTCCGGTTTTTGTGGGGAAATTGTTAATTAGTACTATATTCTACATTTGGAGGAAAGCAGCTGAAAGGAAAACATTCCTCTAAGAAGAATTGAATAGTACATAAAATATCAGGAATTTTGAAAACACTTTACAATATCTTAAAGTTCAACTAGGACTGTGATGACTACACTCTTCTCAGAAGGGCGTTCCATTTTCTATCCTCATCTAATGGTAGAAAATAGTACACAACAGTCAATAGCTGGGTACACAAGGTCTTTCACACATCTTTAATTCTTTTTGCACAGCTCCATGCTACTGTAGAGTGAGACAGGTAGCACAAAGGTGGGGGAAATCTCCAAGAGACCTCAACTTTCTGACAATGTAGACGTTGCCCAAAGGCACCTTCCCTCATTGCTCAATCTCTTCCATCGAGAAGCATAAACCTGACTAAATTTGTTAAGCTGCAGCTTGACAAGAGAGCAAAAGCGTGTCCAAAGGCTTGTTCACATATTCCAACTATACATAATAAAAGCTATTACATGCTGAAAAATTCTATCCCTTCAGCTACCACATAGGTTATTACTACTGCTCTTACAAGTGGTTGCCTGGTTGCCTCACAGATGTACCTGTGGTACCTTTAATCAAGCTAGCTTTGACTAGTGTGCATATTAGTGAAAGAACAGCATGGATTTTCATCCTATTTCCTACGCTCAGAGGATTTCAGGCTGGTTTGCATGAAACATGCATCAGAGTGACTGCTGGGATCTCGGTTCCTGAGCTGAGCACAAAGGAAGGTGGATCTACACATGCTGAAGGCTGACCCCACCACAGACAAGGCCCCAGAAGGGAAGCTGAACACAGAGATACAGAATCACAGAATCATCCTGATTGGAAGAGACCTTTAAGGTCAGCAGCTCCAACCATTAACCCAGCACTGCCAAGTTACCACTAACCCAAGTCCCTCAGAATCGCATCTGCCCGACCTTTAAATACCTCCAGGGATGGTGACTCCACCGCTTCCCTGGGCAGCCTCTTCCAAGGTTTGGCAACACATTTGGTGAAGAAATTTTTCCTAATATCCATACAGAGCATCCACCACATCTACACACACCCGGGCACACAGGTCACAAACAGACACACCAAGAACTCACACAAACACCAACAGCACCAACAGCCCTCTTTGGCTGAGGAGGATGGAGGTCCACTGGTGACAGTACATATCACAGAATCATAGAATAGAATCATAGAATGGTTAGAGTTGGAAAGGACCTTGAAGATCATCGTGTTCCAACCCCCCTGCCATGGGCAGGGACACCTCCCACAAGACCAGGTTGCTCAAAGGCCTATCAAGCCTGGCCTTAAACACTTCCAGGGATGGGATATATTTTATATATATATATGTATAATTATTCATGTCTTATTTTATTTTCCCCTCCATTTTACACTCAGCCATGTTCTCTTTCTTTCTTCCTTCATTCCAGGTTCAAAACCTTTTAAATAAGCTGCCTAGGAAGACTTAGAAGCTAATCACAGTTTTGACCACTGATCAGCTATCAAAAAGTTTAGGATGATGATCATTAGGACAGGCTGGTTTTTACGGACAGCGAGAGATACAGAAAGCCAGAAGATGAGACTCTGCAGAGCAGCAAAAAAGACAAGAGACTGACAGATTAAACATATAAATTAACTACTCTAACGAAAGGAGGCAACACTGATGCAATAAAACTATCTTTTCAATATGCACTTGCATTTGATTAGGGACATCAATAAAAAGAAAATGTTGCAAAAGGCCAACAGATGCCTTGAGGCAAATAAAAATCCCAAATGCCAGCCTCACAGATGAGACAATGCTTCTGATGTTATATACTTCCAATGGACAGACACAGCTCCTCAACGCTGTGACCAACGGGCCCCCTGTAAAGTCCCATGTCAGGGGGGTTCGAAAGGAGCGAAAGGTTGTATTAATATCTGGGAATATGGCCTGGATTGCTCTGCAGTTTGCATGATGCTTGTAACTTCTTGCATTTTGCACGTAGAAGAGTTTTTATAGATATTTCAGATAAGTTATCCCATAGGCTAGGAGGGCAAACATTGATTTATAATGGTTTAAATAGCAAATTCTAATAAAGCAATCTTCCCTTCTAGCTTTGAAACCAATGACCCAATGCTTACTGGGATTGGGAGCTCAAAGAATTATACAAGAATTGTAACACATGAACAGGGAGTGTTAGTGCAGAAAATTCTGCTCTTTCCTCTAAAAGTATGCAGTACCTTTAGCCCAAGAGAGCAGCCACATTGTACTGCCTGACATTAAATTCCTGGACCAGATCCCTACCTGTTGTAATCTAATAGAATTCCAATTTATACGGAGGTAAGGCAGTTTGTTGTTCTGCTCTACAAATCATTAGCAGTAAACATTATGTAAATGAAAAAGAAGAGGAAATAGCATAAACCACAAGCAAAGGCCCACAAAATGCTTGGAGTCTGTGTATAAATCTGAATAAATAAATTAGCAAATCATGAACCAAAATTGCTCACTTGCATTTCTAGAATAAAACATTTTCCTGGATAAAACTGCATGAATAGTCAATGAACTTTTAAAAAGGATGTCTATCACAGCTGGTCAAAAGTCGAAGAGGAGCACGTTGCCTGATAAACCACACGTGGGTTTTGTATCCTTCTGTTTCTCTTCTGACTGTTTAAGAGTTTTTGCTGATTGTCTTTGCAGAGCCGGGAAGGACTTGGCTGACATCTCCCTGGTTTGCATACCATTTTTTCTTAGATTTAGGGTCTGCTTTAAAAGCAAAGATTTTTAGAATGTCTTTTTTTTCCCCCTCCTTTCATTCACTGGTGAAAGAAAACATATATTATTAACATATTAAGACAGTAAATGCATTAGAGCCACAACTTCACATTTTACCTGCATTTCTTCTGTAAGCAAGGGTGTCCTGCAAGTGCTGCAAAGGTATTTGCCATCCATTGAAGCAGAAATTCTGGAGTCCCTTAAGCAGCCAGCTGGATGGTAGGGGGTGGAGAAGGTGATAAAGGCCTGTCACTCATCCATAGCGTTTGCCTTCCCAGCGCGATTTCCCACACAGCAAAGCATGGCAATTGCAGGAGTAATAACGCCTATGGAGAGTAAATAAGAACAGATGAAGTATTACAATATTTAGGAATACAAATATATTTACATCCTTTTCACAGAGGTGCTACAAAGCCATTGAATAAATATAAGGCAACGGGCTAGAAGGAGTCTGATCTGGAAATACTCAAGGACAACCGAATCTGCAAACCAAATGCCAAATAAAACAATAAAACTGTTAGCCCCAAACCTCGTTACTAAGATACGAGACTCCAACTTAGTTACTGAGATATAACGTACACACCTTTGAAAGTTTTCTACTGAGATATGTCTGTGCCCCGGCCAGGAAAGGGCTGCTGCAGATACAGGGTTTTTGTGAGGCAGAAGCTGTCTTTTTTCCTAGCCAGGTGGAGTAATAAAGTATTAATGTAATATATTTCCTACCTGAGGAGGTTTAAAAAGCCTAGTGGAGGCTTAGCAAAACCAAGACGTTGACTCATTATTTTCAGACTTTTAGGATGCTGTCTGGTGTTCCCCTGCAAAAATGATAGGAAATTTCTGAAGGAAAAAAAAAATAAAAACAAAGCAATCCCTGATCTCCATCTCCCTCTTCCCAAATACAGCTCACAGGACAGGCTTCACAGGAGAGCTCACTGAGGATACGTGACAGATCCAGCACATCACTACCCCACACTATCCCATCATCTACATTTCAGATGTATGTATTTAGAATCCGACCTTCTAGGTCCATCTGGGACTGCAGACGTTTCCAGTGTTTTGCTGTGTATTGCTGCACTTTTATTTATTAGCAGTTTTAGTGCTACTGGAAAAGGCTGGATTGACAGCCCCAGAGGGGAAAACCCTCCATAGGAAAGGGATAGGGTCAACAGATTTCTCTGCACCAGCTCAGCAGAATGTTTCAGTGTTAACTTCGCCAAAGGAGGTCAATCCCTTCACCCGTTTAGTTTTTAGCCTTTCTGATCAAACTGCCAAGTTTGCCAATTAGCGCCAGTTGCACTCGATATGAGCTATGATCTCCTTTCTAACACGAGCAGGGCTGCTACACAAACCTGCCTCGTACAGGCAACCAAAAAAACAAATGTTCCCTGGCATTTCCAAGTCACTTCTAACCTTGGAGTTATTTGAATTGACAACTGGGATGACACGCACTCCCGCACAGTACGCAGACGTG
Source organism: Pedionomus torquatus (assembly GCA_013398155.1). Classification (NCBI taxonomy): domain Eukaryota; kingdom Metazoa; phylum Chordata; class Aves; order Charadriiformes; family Pedionomidae; genus Pedionomus; species Pedionomus torquatus. Next base: position 454,305 of record VZRU01007858.1, read on the forward strand.
TAACATTCACCGAGGATGTTCTGGTGAATTCTGGACAAAAATCTAATGCTTTACCCATTTAATATACATGAAATATTTCTGCGATCGGTAATACAGTTAATAATAATTTATAGTCTGTTATAATAAAAAGGATCTATGTTTCACCCCACAGGCACGATACAGGAGATGAAAGAGCAGACGGGTATGTACTATAAGACTGTGAAAAATATTGGCATGAAGTGAAAGGCAAGGAACAATAAATAGGGATCTACCCATCTGAATCAGAGCTTTTCTCTCACTATTAGACTTCCTAATACATACATCCTAATCACATATTACATACAGCTTGGTGGTATTAAGAGATACAAAATTCCATGAGAATTAGCAGCAACAGAATATAAAGGTGATGCCTTTTTATGAGGAAGGAAGAGATTACGCTCTGAGATTTTTTTGTAAAACTAATTCCCTGGCAGAGCACCCAGAGCAGGTTTTGAACAGGAGAATGATAAACCTGATTTTTATGACTTACATGGATTGTATGAAAAAAAATTAAAATACAATCCCCATTAAATTAAATTCAAACTTGGCTGTGGGATTTTTTTTTTTTTTTTCTTTTTTTGGAGGGAGGATAAGGTAGGACCGACACTGTAAGGTGGCCATGGTTGTCAGGTATGTTTCTTTAGGGATTGTCAAGGATGTGAAACGGTCTTAAATTTATATTACGTTTGCTATCTGGCTGAGGTAGCCCTAGGAAACCAGTCACTGTGCATCATATGACTATTGTATTCATATTGCACTGCCTTTCTAAAAATGGAAGGGAAGATAAAGGTACAACATTTTTGATGTGCACATAATGAAAGGTGTCAGAGAAGAAGAAACAGTTTTTAAGCACACTGAGATCCAGCAGTAAATTTTAGCGCTGCACATAAAAGCTCAAGTTATCATTTCAAAATAGGCTTTCTGCTCATACTCCCCATATGCCAATTTCATTCCAACCGTAATGATTCTAATATGTCAAAAACAAAGCAAAAATCCCCAAAGAGAAGAATCAGACACTTCTCATTATCACCACAAGACCACTTCAACTGTGGTAGAACCGTCCACAAAAGACAGAGTTGTCATAAACTCTTCAGTAAGATACAGCAGCTTCAGAAAAATCTTAAGAATACATCTGACATCACAGAATGAATTCTTACTTAATTTGTCTAGCTCACCAGAATTAGGTAGGAAAAAGGAAAAAAGTGTGCTTATTTGACTCTCGAGTGCTTTGACTTTTCATTCTCCATCTGTACGGTACGAATGGTAGATATTGAGGTGTAGCGGTATCTATCATCGTACAGAAGTAGCTGGACCACCCGTAGAGGAACTTCAGGTAGAAAAATAGGTTACCAAAAGTTTTTGTGTACCTTTCCTTCATCTCAGAAGAAAAGAATAAAAAATAAAAATCATTCCCTTTCTCATACAAGGTCTTTATGATTCTTTTGCCCTCCGTGGACTGCATTACAATCTGTCTTTCACTGCGAAGCAAGGAGTATCGCTGATGGGGTTCAGCGTGAAAAGGAACATAAATACAACTCTGCAGATGTTGACAGCTTGTTAAAAAACTCTGAGAAAGGTTCAACAGTTGTTGTTTTTTTTTTATTGTGAGGAATTTTGAGCGATTGTTGAAGGTTTGAGCAAAGCACGAGGACGTTGCCCCAAAGTTTCTACTAAACTGATTCTCCAGCAGTGAAAAGAATCTGGATAAGAAAAACACTATGAGAAGTTTTGCAAAGAATTCCATTATTTTTCCTGTTTCTCGCTACAGATAACTCCAATGTAGTTTTGAAGTTAAAAAGGCATATGCTTGACTTGGCCTTGGATTCTGGTCCCATTTTAAATGACTTCTCATGCATTTGTTTAAACCAATGAATAATCCCAAACTGAGAGTATACAAAACTATTATGTGTATTTCCTGCTATAGTTAGCAGCTACAGCCATACAATCTTGGTCATAAACAGGATTCAGCTTAGATAAAATTTTCTTTTCAGTTCTGAGCAGATATTTTCCTTTTAGAGCAACAGCTCCAACTCACTTCAATGACTTATCCTCAGAAAAATGTGTTTGCAGGCAAATATTATGTTTCTTAGAAAAGTATGTGTTAGCCATGCAATCGTTCATTCTCAAATGAGGAAAGGTTTCAAGAAGGTCACGAAATGACTGCTGTGATGGGTACAATCACAGCACAAAACCTGGCGTTACCAGAATTCCATTACACAGCTGCTACAAACAGTTGAAATCTCTATGGGTAGTGTGCTATTAATCACTCTGACTTGTGTCTTCAGCAACTTCTTACTGGCTGGGATATTAAAGGAAATAAGTTTGTGCCACTGCAGGATGTTATCATCAAGTGTCTTACTGTGGAAGGCAGCAGCACACGGACACAGCTGAAGAAGAGGAAAGACTTAGAAAAGAAAATGAGTGCATGTGGTAATGAAAAACAATGAAGGAAACAATTCTTTTTAAGTCATGGAAATAAGTGCTAATCCATATGCACGTTTCTTCTCCAATTGTGTTAACACTGCAAGAATACAAGCATGAGAAAATGAATATTTTGGTTTTATTGGAATTGCCCACGTGTCTGCAGTGTCGTCCCTCCTCTTTTCCTCAGGACATTGATTATTACACAGGGTAAATGCCACAAGTAATTCAGCCCATCTTATCTACCTCCAATAAAACCTTCTCTTATCTCTCCTTCTCATTTATATCATGTTGATATGTCGTAGCTATTTTTTTCTTGACTGAAACCCAATCCCTTTTCTCTCCATGCAGGGTGTATTTTCTAACATCCCTGGTATTTACAGTCTTCCCTTCATCCCAGAAGTAAAATGCCAGCAACGGGAAGATTTTTCACCTCAAGATTACCATACGTACAAATTTGTGGGTATTTTATCCCTGGGATGGAAACAGTTTTACATCTCAGCCGTGAAGATGAATACAAGAACGGAGCATTTGAAGGTACCTGATGATTCATCTCACCCTCTATTATTCTAGAACAAGTCATAATGGGCCTGAGTGTGTGAGAGATGAAGAATAGTTACATTTCTGTCCTCCCAACCACACCTTTACCCTCTGAGTTTTCAGAAAACTCACCTTCACAAAAACACAAAACTCAAAGAGGGAATATATTACAAGGATTTTACTATTATTGGTATTGTTACCCCCTTATTACCTTACCAAAGGCCATTGGTAATGTCAGCTTTGGTGACATACAGTTGCTACCTGTGGGAAAAAAAGGTCAAAGAAAAATACCTTTACTTGTTGTCCCTTTTGAGCCCTTATGATTAGGTATCTGTTTTAAAGCAGAGGTGATATTTTTCAGTCTTTTACAAAATCCATGAAACTTTTAGCTCTTTCCCAAAACGGTGAGGTAAGTAACCATTTCCTTACCTGAATGAAAGATTTCGTGCTTTCAGGTAAGGACTGATTTCACCACATCACTAGCAGCCGTGGATCTCCCCATGTAGAACTTTCTCTAACAATTTCTTGAAGGATGGCCAATGCCACATTTGGCTGAGGTGGCTGCTGTCCTGGACTCTGCTCCTCATTCCCATCTTTGTTTTATGTTCCACTTAGTTCTCAGAGTCCCACGTTCTCCTGCAATACACCGGCAGCCCGTGACAAACTCTGCTCTCACATATCATTCAAAGAATAAAATAGTAAAGGGGGGCGGAATGGATAGAGTCACTCTTCTGTGCTTGGATTCTGGAGGATTTACTGGTTCAAGTGTTTCCTCAGCCATTCTGCGGTCAGGAGGGTGCATTACATCTACCCCGGCTTCAGCAGCTGCTCCTTAATGTGTCACTGATGTCCCATTCATAAACAGAAAAATCTCATGAACCTCGTAGCGCAGGATCCGGCAGCAGTTCAGGGGAAGGAAAACATGCCTTTCCCACCACTCTAAGGCTGCACAAATATTTGACTGCCCAGTGCTAATGAGAAACCAGATCAAGTCCTGTGTCAGGGAAAACTGGAATAAAGAGGAAGTTAATTCTTGCAGGTGATCAGAGTTACAGCCACTAATTGGAAGTTAGAAGCCTCTTTCACATTTTTCCATATGTGCCCCACTGAACATCTAATTCTTTAACATGATATGTTTTCAAAGAAACAAGGCTTTAATAAATCATAGATTTCTAAGGCAGATATGGCTATTTAAATCACCCAGACTCATTTCCTGTTAAGCAGAGCCATAAAGCATCACCCTGTGTTTTCTATATTAAACTGATGTTTTTTCTTTCCTTTATGCTCTCCTGATAGCCTATTCATCTACACCTCACACAAAGCACCTTGCAAAGATGCTTTCAATGTGTAGATTACCCCATTTACCTATTTTCTCATTAAGTTCTTTCTGAAAGCTGTTTTTTTTTTCCATAAAGCAAATTCTAAACTACATTTTTAAAAGCCACAAATACCATGGAATAAGTAATTACGTTTAGGTTGTTCGCTCCATTTTTCTGCTCTGGCAGAGCAGCTGCTCTTCTAACAGACTGTATTTCCAAGTATTATTTAGGAGTTAGTCAAGAATGGCAGAATTTTTCCAAAATATTTGAGCGCATCGCTTCAGAGAATGCTGCAACAAGTCCCGTGAAAACAAGCTGCTCTCTGAAGCCACCAGAACTACCTACTTAGGACCTCATCCAAGACTCATAGAAGACACTGGGATTTTTTTTCTATCAGTCTCTGTGGGCTTGAGAACTTTCCCTACCTATAAAAAAAAATAAAATTAAAAATAATGAAGAGTTCATAGCCTGCAGGAGAATAAGGCCCAAGAGGTGGACATTCATCTTTGACTAAACTGAGAGATTTAATATTTAGTGTCAATGTGTTTTCTACTTGGATAGCCAATTAGAGATGTACAGACATTTTATAACAAAAAGCCATGATTTCTTTCCCTACATCCTCAGCTCGCCTTGACAAAAAACTTCCTTGAAGAACAAAAAGCAAAGGTACTTGTTCCAAAAGCATGTGTATAAATAGGTTTTTAAAGAGTCACCAACGGAAGCCAATTGAAATCGTTGACATCTGCCCACTTAGCCAGCCTATGGCAAATTTAAAGACAAAAAAAAAAATCTACAAATTCAATAATTAAAAAATTAAAAGGGACAAAATTGTTCTCCTTATCTTTAAGTGTGGACTATAAAGACCAAATTACAGTGGTGATTATGATTCATTTGGGGCATAACAGTCGAGTCCTTTTTTTTTTTTTGGCTGAGGTTCTATTACCAGTAATGTGAAAAATGAAAATTCTGGTATCTGGCTAGGTTAATCAGGGAATACATGCTCTTCACCAGGTTCCCACAGGGCTTAAGCATCTCTACTGGAATTTGTGCAGAATGACTATACTCCTGAGAAATCATGGGTTTGGACTTTAAAAATATTCCCCTTTATATGTTTATGTTACAAAAAAAAGACTAACTGGACAAAACCAAACATTGTTATTGAATCACTGTTCTGGGTTGGCTTTAAAGAAAAATTATAGAGTTTGTGGAAGCAGTGTTTAGATCTAGCTAAATCTTTTTCATGACTGTTTATTGATCATTCATTTGGTTTCCATTTTTCCCATTCTCTTCTTAAAGCCAGGTTACATTTATGAAGCAATGCATCAAAATGCAATCCAGCTAGTTGAGACCCAGTGTCTCCGCGTCCCTGCATTCGTTTCACATTTTGTCCCTCTGAAATTTCATGAGGATTGCTAGTTTATTACCAGCTGGTGATGGGAAAATTAACAATTCCAGCATTGTAGATTATCTGTGAGACATTACAACAGTACAGTTTACAAAACGCTGCTCACACAAATGACTCTAATGTTATCTGCTTCACTGGAATATGTAGATTACTTGCCATTATCGCAAATGTATTATGCCTCTATCTACTGTAGGAAATATGTTCTATCTTTTTTTGCAAAAAAAAAGAGTGCAATCTTATAATTACAGGACAGAATCACAGAATCCCCTAGGTTGGAAGGGACCTTTTAAGATCATCTAGTCCAACCAATGGGGAAAAAGAACAAACAAAAAAACTCAACACCACATAAAACACACACCGCAACCAGCCCACAATATAACACAAACAACAACAAACCCCAAAATACCACACCCCAAACAAAAAAAAAATTCCAAAAAAAACCAACAAACAAACACCACCCCACCCCACCCAACACTAAGCCATGTCCTTGAGTCAACCAAGTCAACTCCTCTCTTGAATCCCTCCAGGGATGGTGCCTCAACCACCTCCCTGGGCAGCCCATTCCAATACCTGACAACCCTTTCAGGAAAGAAATATTTCCTAATATCTCACCTGAACTTCCCCTGGTGCAACTTGAAGCCATCACCCCTTGTCCTGTCATCTGTAACTTGGGAGAAGAGACCAACCCCTGCCTCTCTACAGCCTCCTTTCAGGTAGTTGTAGTGAGCAACAAGGTCTCCCCTCAGTCTCCTCTTCCTTTTGTTGTTGTTATATGTGGAGAAAAAACTGCATTAATCAATGTAATGTTGACTACATACATCAGCTGAGCACTATTGTAAAAATACAAAGGGTAGCTTGACAATACCTCTGGCTTGGAAGGGTAGAGGTTGCCTAGATTCAGCTGCTCTCCCCCCACAAAAAAAAGGCATCAATAAACCTGGATACAAAGTAACAATATTAACCCAGTGTCCTCCAGAAACTTCCTTTTGCCAGTACCTGAGCTGAGAGCACACCGTGTAGAACACATTAATCTCCTTCCCCAAGACAGGGCTTCTTTCACTGTCAAGTATGTTTTGAAGTTACAAAACCTGAGCACCATTTCCCCAATATTTGGCCATGAAGCAGCCGAGGTCAAAGGAGGTACACGACAAAAATAACAGCAAATCACAGTTCCTCCCCATTGCTGTAGACACTGACAGAAGACACAGAACCTGAGAGTACAGCAAGCCCACCCGTCATGAGGAGATAAAACATATCCAAACCCCAAAGGGATAAATAGGACAGTTATGCCTACTCAGTTTGGTTAAAAATTTTGAAAATATACTATTTTTTTTTAGGTAAACTTTAAACAAGAATGGGAAAAAAATCCCTCAGAAGTATAAACATAAGCACTCACTACTTTTTTTTTTTAAATACTGCAGTTTCTATCAGAGGACTAAAGTTCATCAGATCAGTTTGACTGGAAACACTATAGAAATGAAAATATCTGATTAGAAAAATATGGGTTTTCTCCCTAAAAAAAAAGTTAAATATTTACTGAAAGCCAGCTCTAGATAAAGAGCTCTTGAAGCTAGAGACCAAAATCATTATCACCAAAATCATTATCACCAAAATCATTATCACCAAAATCATTATCACCAAAATCATTATCACCAAAATCAGAGGAGCTTTTCTTCCATTAGTTTATGGGAAGACAGAGTAAAAGTTGTCCACTTGTGAAATGCATAAAGAGTTAAAACAATTAGTACCCTTAATAAGCTTCAAGAAGCCACATATTTGTGTGTATTTTTGGTATTCAGAACACTAATATTTACCAAATGATTATTTCCAAAAATAAAGTTCATGCATTTTACCATCTCTATAACGAGGCATTCAACAAAGTAATAGCAAATGAGAATCACATTTTTTCACCCAAGAAATATCATTATCAGGAGCAGCCTTTTAACTCACATTTTTCCAGAGATCAGCTTTACGTAGCTGTGAGCCCAAGCTTCATCTAGAGAAATGGCCACAGCTTCATTGCAAACACCTGAGTGATGGTCATTTACCCCAGCTGGGGTTCCACAGGTCACCAGAACAGAATCATTATTTCCACTTTTACTGTATCCTAGCAGTGTTGTACATTTAATTTCTTTCTTTCTTTTTTTTTTTTTGTTTTTTTTTCTTCCAAATCCTCTGCCTGTTTTACTTATATTTTTCCTTCTCAATATGTACCTTCAAGTTAGGGTCTTCCTTTGTAATTTTGTGCAAAATTCTTCAGCTGCTTACAATTCCTTTGCAGGTGCCGCTAATTGATAATTATTCCCCAAGGGTTCTGGCTCTAATTGCACAGACTCATTTATCACCTACAATTACATCTATCCCAAAATAAAAAAAAATATTTTGTGTTGCTGATAGATCTGTGAATAACAACTTTATGTCAATTCCGAACTAAAATCTCTGGGTAAAAGCCAAAATAATACAGAAGTGGTTGCAGACCTGCACTGTTTTCTCTTTGGTGTTTGTACTAAATGAGGCTCATTTGGTTCTCTGTTTTCCTTGGAAGCCGAATGAGGGAAAGCAAAAGGCTCTTTCGTTATGTTATTTTATTTTACAAGAGATTAAAACAATTGACACAGTCAGCAAATGCTATTCCCTTCCCTCCTTACTCGCACAGCGGCCAAGGAATGCTTTAGACAGTTTCTTGCTTTAAACCTTCTTGGGGAGGGTTCCCGTTGATGGGGATCAGATTCTGCAATAATTTGAGACAAAAAAAAAAAAGGTTTTCTTTATTTCCTGTGTTTACTAAAGGGCAAAGGCTGCATTTGGAACAGAACGTTGCATTTGACGGTGTTTGCCTTTCCCAGGCAAATAAACCTAAGCAGCAGCAGCAAGTCCATACTCCCCGGCAGGAATTCCTACTGTCATCGACCCCACCGCAAAGCTCATGGTGTTCTACCTCAGTTAGTGTTCTAGAGCTTTCCTCGGGTAAGATCTCCTTCTTCCCAGCCAGTTTCCTGAGGAAACAAGGCTTTCTCCTGCGTCCCGAAACGGCTGTACACGTGCATCTGTTCCTAGGGGTGCAAAGATAAAAGAAAGTGGAAACAGAAAGATCTTCAAGTAAATAGTGAAATGTAAAAGAGGGGAGAGGAGCTGCCTTATTACTAGGTAATATGTTACCCACAGATTTTATCCCTTCTTTTATAGTGTCTCCGAAACATATTTTTTGACAGGTGAGTTAAAATAAGCCGGGGAAGATTTAAGAACAAACAGAGCAAACATATCAAAAACTCTTCAAATATATCAAAAGAATCCCCCAAGCAGGACTGTGGATCCTTTAGACCACCAGGGTGCAATCAAACAGGATCAAAAGTCTGCAGGGAAAGTAAATGATTTATCAGTTTGGGTCTGTACCAGAGAGGACAGGACGATCCTCACATTAGTCTTTCCAGGTAATGAGTAAAACCACTACAGAGATAAAGGGATCAAAAAGAGTTGATGGAACAACTTCAGAAACACGGTTGAAATCAATCAAAGGGACCAGATTGTGCTCATCTGGAAGCGGGAGGATGGAGTAGCCGTCCCAGTAACACACACACGCCTTAAACTCACCCTAAGAACTGAAATAAAAACTGACTTCAGACTCTGAGGTTTGTCAGGAACAATTCGAAGGACAAGCCTGGGGATTCCTGAAGAGAAAATGTGCTTCTTTGAAGGCCCGAAAACTTCAGAACCTCCCCAATTTGTACTATTCATCGGGAGTGACAGTGCAGATTGCTAAATTTTATAAATTAGCAAGTAGAACTGAAAGAAAAAAAAAAAACAAACAAAAAAAAAAAACAACAACCAAACATGAGCATGAAAAACAATGTTTCCCCTCCATTAAAGTAAATTAAGTTTTAATTCTTTCCTGTCTGTTTCTTTCAGTCAGGAAAATATAAAGGAAAAACACATCAGCATAGTGAAAATATACACTGCACCACGTAGTTATTCTGATGAGGGATTTGGCAACATAAATTCACTGGAAGGCTATATTTTAATTTTATTTTTTTTTTTAGTAAAAACAGAAACCAATCTGAATTACGGAGATACATCACGCCTATAGATCGCTATGGAAAATGAGAGGCTGCTCTCTCAAAAGGACTGGACCCACAAAGCCTTACCATCAGAGATCCTTCCAAAAAATGACCTGGAAGCTTTCAAGATCGTGTTGTAGGAATACAATGCCCAGGAAAATTTTCCTCCAGATAATAATACAAACTGCATCGAGCGCTGAGATGACAAACCACGACAACAAGAAAGCAAACCATCTTTTTGATAGCTTGTTGTGTTGCGGTGCCAGCAGAATATGCACTAAGGAATCACTACTGTTAGAAAGGTAAAGAAGTGAATGTTTTCTGGGTTTGGTTTGCTTTTTTTTCCCTTAAACTTACATATGTACCAGTTTCCAAGAGCTAGATGGTCTGTTAAGCAAGCTTATAAAACTTTCATTGACTGTGATGCTTTGTCACACGAATATTGTAATGGTAAGGGGATATAATGAAAATTATTTTATCTTTTTAAAAATCCTTTACAATATTAAATATGCAAGCCACAGACTAACATTTATCGAGCGTTTTGAAATTTTTGGGACAATCCTCAAAACAGGTTTGTCTCAGACATAAAAATACAGAATAACAGAGACGCAAAAATATTGAAATGTAGTCTGTTTTATTCCACTGAGATACTGGAATATTAGAATATGCTGGTATATATGCAAGGTTTCATCTTTCAAAGCAAACGCTGCAATCAGCTACAGAGGAACCCAGCAGGACGTCATGGAAAGTTTTGTGCCTGGACATAATAATTAAATGCTATTTATTCATCGGAGATTCATTTATTCACACCACTAACTTCAAGGTGGAATTTCCATACTTCTGGTCAGATGATAGGATTTCACTGACAGATTTTAAATTTCCATTAATTATCGCAATTATTTGATTATTCCCAGGCGCTCGGTAGATACCGTGGCAGCTGGGGACGCTGACCTGAGCTGTTGTCAAACAGCTGAAGGCTGAAAGCCCTTTAAGATGATGGCGTAGGAGGAAAGGAGGAGTTGAAAGCTCCACCAGAGATTGAATCTTCACAAATGTGGAAGACAACGCCTGGACGTTCCAACTGCAATTCACTGCATGGCCGAAAGAAAGGGGCATTTTTGGCTAGATGTGGCTCTGAACCATATTGTAGTGGTTTCTCCTCAAATTTCACACTCACAAGGTGTGAAAAAGTAAAAAATAATGTCTTTATTTATAGGTCAGCAATAGGTACACCTGAGTATGAACTACTTAGTGTCATTTTCAAAAGGGGTCTGAAGAACATTCTGCAAGAAATTAAGTGGGAATTTTTTTAGCATTTTTTTAGCTGTTATCTCTGTTATCTCTAAACGGAAAGAGCGGAAGAATAAACACTGATGTCTGATGTGTTAAAACAAAAACATGGCAAAAACAAGTCCTTCCTGAAATAGATGATTTGACTTAAAAAACCATGGCCCACTCCCAAACAGAAAAAAAACCCTAACCCTCTAATAAACCTAATAATTCTGCTTGGAATTGGAAAAAAAAAAAGAACTAAATTGTGACTGCCAGAACCACTGCTGAAATCGAGACCCTGCAGTCAGTAATTAAGCACAGGTGTCTGCGAATACGCTGCGTTCCCTGCCTCTGCTAATGATGACATGAGGAACATTCAGTATGAAATCAGATCTAAAAAGCCAGGATGATGACTCTTCATGTATTCTGGCATGATGAGTTAAGGAAAAAAGATACAGGAAGGTTTTTTAGGGACTGTAAAAGAATAGAAAGTTAAATTCACTTACGTGTTATGTTGCCCTGAATGAATAGTGACATAGGAAAAGTTTTTAGGGCTTGTCACATATGCAAAAATATAGGGCACATCAAGGAAAAGCTCCTGCTGATATCACAGTAAGAAGCAGTATTTGAAGGCGTAGTTTAGTTCAGACTTTTTTTTTCTTCAAAGTAACATCCTACTCTAGGCCTTTTGTCTCACTTTCTGGAGACAGTTTTTACAGGAACAGAGAAGAACTAAAGGGGTGATGTACATATCCTATTTTTATTAGACATTATAATTTACAGAGTAATATAGGTCCTATTTTAGGATATGAACTGAAGTCACTTACAGTTATGTATAGTCTAGACATGGAGCTGTTAGTTCCCATCATCTCTGTTCAACGGCTTGGAAAGAAACAGCACGAAAATAGTATTGACCCTACAAGAAAGAGGGATACACCTCTCTTGCTGTTAAATTCTGGAAGAGCATCAGCTGAAGGCGATGTTGTACCTGCCAGTATTTTAATTCTTGCCAGAATTCCGGCAATATTAGAAGTTGACGTCAGGATCACTTGGATCTTCCTAACGTGTCATATCAGAGAGAAGGTAGGCAAAGGGAGCCACTGTCACTGTAGAAAAATGGTGTTGGAGTCATGAGATGGGAAAAGATGGCCATAAACAGCAGTCGAGTCACAAGTTCTTATAGGAATTTGCCACCCTGTGTAGACTTGTCTCATCAATGAGTGAGAAGGGTGGGACGTAAGGGACACTGATTGAGTTTAACAAGGTCATGCAAGAACCAAACATCACAGAGGTGGAGCCCAGGGACAGGGACAAACAGGAGAAGTTCATGCTTATGGTTATATTATGGTGCTAGTGCCAGGGGAACTCAGGAGACATCTACTGGTCCAAGCAGAAACCCTTCAAGATCTGACTGACCACCAGTTATAGGCTGAGCCTGTATATGAGCAAAATTAATTGTGTGTTATATTAATGCTGGCTTAAGTATTATATCATGGACTGGCAGGGAAAACGTGCTACTAAAGGCTGTGACATGGAGTTGAGTTCCTCTGACAAACCTCAGTTGCCTGAACCACATATTTCTAGTGCCACTTGTGGTGCCCCTGATGGCCCAAGATCAGTGTGACTGATGTGACGCAGGACTTACATAAGACTCGTGTCCTTCTGGGATGGCAGCTGGAGGCCAGATGTAAAGCCCCAGGGCATCGCTGATGGAGCTGGACGTCCTTACACCATCAACCTGATGAGGAGCAGCGCCTTAAAGAGGAACTTCTGTTTCAAAGAACATTTACAGGCATCTAGAGCACTGGATGCTCTGAATGCATCTGCTGCACTGAATATGCAGCCGATGGCATGCTCAGCCACATGAAGTAAGAGAATGTGAAAAGCCTGTGAGCTGTTACAAGCTACTGCTGGATGAGGCTCATGAGCACCTATATATTTTATCAAAGAGTGCCCCAGCCGTGGTCTGAATTAATTCTTCTGCTGCTGTATACTCAAGGAAAACCACCCAGAATTATGATTATGAGACAACCATATGTGGAAAGTTCTATTTTCTGGAAGGAAAAACATCGCCTCTCCAGGCTTTTTTTTTTTTTATGGGAAAAAAACCCAGGGGGGTTAATATAATTTCTGGATTTTTTCCTTGTTTTTTATTAAGCTTTTGATTAAATGAAGATACAGCACTAAAATGGCAGATCTGATTACTCGCATTTTTAGTGAGCAGACCCAACTCATAGGATTAACCAACAGTGCCATGACATACAGTATTTACAACACATTAAAAAGTGACTTGTGATCTGCTCTAAAATGAAGGGCAAATTCCCTGGAAAAAGAAAAAAGAAGAACAACTCCAAGAACTCCAGACAGACCAGTTGCCAAAACGTGAAGAATTTTCTTAAAAAAGGGAATTTTATCCACTTCACCAGAGACAGAGCTTAACGCTTGTTTTTTTTTCCCCCTAAGCATCCTTATGACCAACCCAAAACGGAATGTGTGTTCAGTGGCTAAGTTGTCCCTGGGACCTGATTATTTTGGAATCTTCTCTGCAGGTATAAAGAGCCGGCTGTAAACACAGTAATTTACTCCCTATACAACCCTCTCCTTTTCCAGTTTTATCCACCGTCTAATGAAGGTCTCACGGCTCAAATATTGCCTATTTTCTTTTTATCTACAACAGTATATATTTTATTAGTTTCTTTTTTTTTTTTGGATAACGGTTTTATACCTTAAGTGTAAGTCCAGGTGGGTTCCAGTAGAGCAGAAGGGACGAGCCCCGTGTTTCCCTTTAGCTGGAGGACTGGCCGCAGTTGTTGGGAGAGCTGGCAATCTCCTCCCAACATGTCCAAGTCCTTCAGAGGAGAGCACAGGCCAGAGGGGAAAACCCAGAACGGAATTCTTCTGAAGCCCATGATAAAGGAGGCTGAGTGCTAGTCCGAGGTATGGTTCCAGCAGAGTCTGATTAACATTCTCCTATAAGATAAGGACCAGAGAGCGAGCCATTAATTTTATGGCTATTTTTGCCCCACTGCTTGGTTTTTCATAAGTTGGACTTCCTTCCAGGCTAATTAACCACTAAACATTTTACAAGCATCCAAGCGCGGAAGCAGTAAAAGATGAATTGCACTTATGAAGTAATTGACAAAGGGTCTATCGGGCCTTTTAAGCAATGATATTGTGCATCTTAACACAGGAAGAAAGGCTCCTTTGTTCTGCCGTTTGATAGGTCATTAGTTAATTCTCAGAACCCTGCACAAGGCGATAATGACTCCAGGCTAAAATGAACCCGCCTGCATCAGGGTGGGGAACCCTACCTCAACACAGCTCCGGAGAAACACACTTAAATGTTTGTGCTTTGGCATTATCAAAATACCCCCTGCGTTATCTTAGATTAATTCCCTGGCTATTTTCTTTTCTTTTGACAGCAAAGTCAGAGCTGACAAACCAAGGCAGTTCTCAAGGAAATTCAATTACTGAAATGTCTGACAGCTTGCTTTGCTGCTTCTAACTAAAGTTTTGAAAGTTACATGCTGCATGTATAATATGGTTTTCACTACAAAGGAATAGATTTGCATTTTCTAGGGGAAAAAAAAATCGTTTTAAAGCTGTAGGAGTCTAATGATAAAAGATAAAAAATGAAATGCTGAAGTTCCCATTTTGCAAAGAGATGAAGCAAGTTGAGTGGCTGCCACATGAAACTAGGAAAACACTGTGTTTTCTTAAAAGCAGAATTTACTTGCCTTTCCATGTAAATGAGGGAATGCCAGTCAATCTGAACGGTACCTGCATAAATCATTTTCTAATTAGTCCATATGATGCGAGATGCAAAGGCTTATAAACTTCTCAGTCACCAGAACTTGTTTGTTCCTATCTCAGCATCAGTAACCCCTCAGCTCCGGGTCCTGTGATGTGGTGTCTCTGCGTTTGTCATGCATTTATTTTCAGAGATGGGGAAAGGGTGAAAAACTTCTCGGTCACCGCACGAGCTAAAAGCAAGTCAGACCACATTTGCCCTCAGCTAAACTCCTCCTTTTCCTTTTTCTCCAGAAACTTGCCAACAGACAAAATACACATCTGTAAGCAAGAAATGCTTATTTTACGTTAGACTTAGCCACCTCCATAGTCAGGAAAAGTGTGTAGGACCAGTCTCTGAAATCAGAGACTGGGCTGTCTTGAGGTCACCAAGTCAGAAGTGGTGACCCAGCTTCAGGAATCACAGTTCATGGGGCATGTTCCTAACTTTTATAATTAAAATTATTATGATCTTAAATCTGAAGAATCACAGAATCACAGAATCACCTAGGTTGGAAGGGACCTTTTAAGATCATCTAGTCCAACCAATGGGGGGGGAAAGAAAAAAAAAAGA
>VZRU01007858.1:469809-499631 GCA_013398155.1 Pedionomus torquatus
GCCTCTCTGCAGCCTCCTTTCAGGGAGTTGTAGAGAGAGAGAAGGTCTCCCCTCAGGCTCCTCTTCCTCAGACTGAACAACCCCAGCTCCCTCAGCCTCTCCTCATTTGTGTTCCCTGGTTTGGCACCAAACCAGGATTTGTGTTCCCTGGTTTGGCACTGATTCCCTGAAAATCCTAATACTGTTGCCTGCCTCCTCGGTGCCAGCCTGCTGGTTGAAGCACGCTCTTGGGAAGAACTACGTTCATCCTCCTCACTCTCCAAGCTGTCAGTTAAGCTACTCATGAGGAAGAAGAGAGGTGCAGGTGGGAGGTGGAACCATCCGTTGTGCCAAAAGGAAATGTATTTTAAAGGCAAAAGAGAGTTATGAGGTCTACCTTCCCACCTCCCCAAAGGCCATTTATTTAATTCTCATGCAACTGCCCTTGGATTAAAACCAAAGCAGGTTCCCCCCCGCCAAAACTCAGAACTATGTGGAGCACGTGTATTAGTAGTTGCAGTGGTTGCTTTAGCGGTGGTTCTTGTAGCTCTTGTCCATTCTCCTGCTGCACTGGCGGGGCTACAAGAAAGACAGAGAGGGACTTTTTACAAGGGCATGGAGAGATAGGATGAGGGGGGAACAGTTTTAAACTGAAAGAGCGGAGATGTAGATGAGATCTCAGGAAGAAATTCTTTGCTGTGAGGGTGGTGAGACCCTGGCCCAGGTTGCCCAGAGAAGCTGTGGCTGCCCCATCCCTGGAGGGGTTCAAGGCCAGGCTGGATGGGGCTTGGAGCAACCTGGTGTGGTGGGAGGTGTCCCTGTCCAGGGGGAGACCTTAGAAGCCCCTTCCAGTCCCGAGAAGCCCCTAAAAGGCTTTTTTTTTTGGGACTGGAAGGGGTCTCTAAGGTCTCNTAGGATGAGGGGGGAACAGTTTTAAACTGAAAGAGCGGAGATGTAGATGAGATCTCAGGAAGAAATTCTTTGCTGTGAGGGTGGTGAGACCCTGGCCCAGGTTGCCCAGAGAAGCTGTGGCTGCCCCATCCCTGGAGGGGTTCAAGGCCAGGCTGGATGGGGCTTGGAGCAACCTGGTGTGGTGGGAGGTTTCCCTGCCCAGGGCAGGGGACTTGTAACTTGGTGATCTTTAAGCTTCCTTCCAACCCAAACCATTCTGTGAATCTTGCATTGTTATCCTGTAGTGGCTCAGATTCATCCAGAGGAGAAAAACATCTTTCTTTAATAGTATGCCTTAGATAATGCTTAGTGCATGGGCACACAGCTCCTCTTGACTGGAATTAGTAGCTACAACTTACCATTGAAAAAATATATGGGGGTTGGTGGTTTTGTCTGTGCTGGTTTAAAAATACTGCCTTTGCTTCACTACAGTATCACTCCTGCTTTATACCAGGGAAATTCTATTACAGAAAATGGGCTTATGCCAGCATAAAATTAGAATAACACAATGATGAATCAGCCCCGGCTTTCAGCAAAAATAGGTCTGTGTAAAGAAACAAGCTGTAAACCTTCCCAGCATGCAAAACCCTTCCAAAAATCTTTCTTTAGATTTCCTGGATCACCAATGCAGTTTAAATGCAGATTCATGGTTACTGAATCACCGTGGAGTGTGGACACTCACCACATGGTACCCCTGTCACTAAAACTGAATTACAGTAACTACTCTAACAAAACTACTCTCCCATTTTTTTATGGCCAGGC
The DNA here is from genome assembly GCA_013398155.1 of Pedionomus torquatus. Taxonomy (NCBI): domain Eukaryota; kingdom Metazoa; phylum Chordata; class Aves; order Charadriiformes; family Pedionomidae; genus Pedionomus; species Pedionomus torquatus. The sequence continues at coordinate 471,502 of VZRU01007858.1, forward strand.
TCTTCATGTCAGCGGTAACTTTGAAAATGCATTATTAAGTGGGAACAAACCTGAGAGAGCTCAGGAGGAACATCTACCAACGGATCTCAGAAAAAAACTAGGTTTCCAAATCCGTTTTCAAAGATGACACAAACCATTTGAGAGCCTGAGCCACTGGGATTTTGCCTTTTACGTGCTGATGCATTATCTGATGGTGAAAGTGTTTTGAAATGTTTTACCCTAGGACAAAAAATTACTGTCCTAGAGACAGAAATTCATAACAGAGGCACAATAACAGAGCACGAATAGATTCGCTCCAATGCACGTGTATTATCTCACTCCACCACCAGGTGATGCACGTAACTACGGGGTGTAATAGATGGACATGTCTTCCTCAAGACTTGGACTTGGAGAATTCCATTCCATTTCATTTCACTTCTTTTGTTCAGGCAATTAGACAGCCAGCAGACCTTTTGGCTAAATTTGACCTTCTCTGTCCCTGCTCCACATTAATTAATTAATTAATTAATTAAGCATTCATACCCAAGCTGACTTCCACTAGGCGACACCAAAAAATGTGTCTGTCATTTCCCAAAGAATAACTCACCATTTTTAATAAGTTCTGGGAGGTGCAGGAAACCACACGGGACCCTCTGTAGCACCAGATCTGCAGCTACCACCCAACCTGCGGTTGCCATAGTTTAGGATTAGCTTGAGTACACAACAAAAACGTAATTCTCATCTACAACCACGGTGTGGCCAAACCCCTTAGAAATGAAAAGCAATATGCTCCAGTGTCACCTCTGGGAGTTCTCCGGTCTCCCCTCTTTGATATTGAAAAATTATTGCTGGAAGCGCATTATGTTGTAGGACTTGGACACAAGAACCAGCAATATCACTTTGGTACCAACTTTTTTAAACGGTGTTTCCTTCAGAAAGTCTGGATGTGACACCAAAGATCTCAAAGGATTTGGCTGTTTTATACGAATTCAATACACTATTTTAAGGGTTTGTGCTAATGATTTTGATGTATTGTTACACACGCTCGGTGTGTTTGACTGTAGCAGGGATTAAATAAATTGTGTTTTAAGGATTTAAGGTTGAGAGGAAAGGATTTGGCTATGTAAATTGAGGTCTTGGAGGTCCCTGGTTCATTACACATACCTTTGGGGTCCTGTATCACCTTCTCTCTTCGAGAAGACTGCTTGGCATATTTTCAGATACATAAGATTACATAAAACAAAACTGAAGAGAGTTATTAAACAGTTATTAAATTAGCTTTGCAATTAAATTTTAAAATATAAACACTTTTTTTTTTCTAGAGTCTAGACTAGCAATTTACATAAACAGAAGAAGAAAAGAAAGGATTTAGAATGGATTCAGTTAACCCTTGGGACAAATAATTTAATTTTGCCAATCTGTACTCCTCCTGTGGTAACGGTTGTACCCACAAGCCCTAAAGCAAAAGTGTTAGGAAGTAGATTAACATATAAAAGAACATGTATCAATCCAAATAACATGTTTTATCTTAAATATGCTTGTCTGAAAACAACACCAAGATGGGCTCCTGACAGGGTCCTCCTCAAGTCTTATTTTCATTATTTTAGTGGGAAGTGGGAACTGGTTACAGTTTTTTACAAGATTAAATTTCAAAGGTATAAAGTACATTAAATATTTCAATTATGTTTGTGTAGAAAAAAATATTTATGAATTACCTTTATTAATAATAAGAAAAACCTGACAGAAATTAATAAATGACCTCCTTTGGGCATCAATTAACAGTACTGCATCAATGACCTTGTTGCAGGAAAATCTCTGGTTTAGAGTATTAAAACGTGATTTTATGAAATCTGCCTGAACAAAAGCCACATCAAAGAGGAAGGCCAAAAAAAAATCTCATGCTCAAGAGATAACAACCAACATCATTCTCATAAATGCTTGTTAAATTCCTGCACCACAATCTCAGATAAGATAAAAAGGGGGATTGGATCTTGATGATCTTTGAGGTCCCTTCCAACTCTAACCATTCTATGATTCTATGAAAAATCTGAATTTTCTAATAGGTGCTTAATTTTGTCTTCAGACTCTTTGAAAAGCCTTTAGTTTTATTTTTTTTTTCTGAAATTTTAAGACACCTACAAATCTTGGAAGCAACACAGAAGCAGCTGATTCTGTGATTCCATGAAGCTTGGTACGCAGTGCAGTCACTAGACAAGACTCCCGCAAAGCTGGGTGACTTCTGTGAATACATATCCTGGAGAAAATAATCTCCTTCTGAACTGTGGTCCTACAATGTAAGTCACATTTACCTCTCTCACTCTTCATCCAGAGCAGCATGAAAGTGGGGTGCAGAAGTATTGCATGTGATATTGCAGATATGACCATATTGATGTTTTCTGCCTATACCATCGAATCACAGAATGGTTTGGGTCGGAAGGGACCTTAAAGATCATCTAGTTCCAAAGCCTCTGCCTTGGGCAGGGACATCTCCCGCCAGACCAGGTTGCTCCAAGCCCCACCCAGCCTGCCCTTGAACCCCTCCAAGGATGGGGCAGCTACAGCTTCTCTGGGCAACCTGTGCTGGGGTCTCACCACCCTCACAGGAAACAATTTCTGCCTGAGATCTCACCTACATCTCCCCTCTTTCAGTTTAAAACAGTTCCCCCTCACATCCTATTGACACACTCCCGATAAGGTGCAAGAAATGTGCCCTTATTTGCTATTTCTCACTGGATGAATGTCACTATTCATAATGTATTTTGACTGTGGGACTGCATTATCAAGCCAAAGTGGACAGGAAATGTATGTTAATCTTTCCTCTCGGTGGAATGAGAAATATGAAGTCATAAATGATCCTCATCCTTTATAAATAGTTATAGTTATTACACATGATAGGAGGCCAGATTGCACCATTCTTCCTCATAATGCAAAGAATCTTTGGTTTCAAGTGGCTCTACTGAAATTAATATTGCTGTATGGTGAACAAGTTACGGCTCAAAATGAAGAAGGCTGAAAAAAATCTAATTTGGGGGTTGGGACAATAATCATAGAATCATAGAATGGTTAGAGTTGGAAAGGACCTCAAAGATCATCGTGTTCCAACCCCCCTGCCCTGGGCAGGGACACCTCCCACCACACCAGGTTGCTCCAAGCCCCATCCAGCCTGGCCTTGAACCCCTCCAGGGATGGGGCAGCCACAGCTTCTCTGGGCAACCTCTTCCAGTGCCTCACCACCCTCACAGCAAAGAAGTTCTTCCTAAGATCCAATCTAAATCTCTTCTCTTCCAGTTTAAAACGATTACCCCTTGTCCTATCGCTACACTTCCTGACCAAGAGTCCCTCTCCTGCTCTCCTGGAGCTCCCTTCAGATCCTAGAAGGCTGCTCTAAGGTCTCACCGGAGCCTTCTCTTCTCCAGGCTGAACAGCCCCAGCTCTCTCAGACTGTCTTCGTAGGAGAGGTGCTCCATCCCTCTAATCACATTTGTGGCCCTCCGTTGGACCAGTTCTAGCAGTTCTATGTCCTTTCTCTGTTGAGAAATCACGGTAGCTCTTAACCCCTCCATCACCAAGGCTCTGTCTGGATGCGGGTATCAGGAGGGAGAAGCAAGGTTATACGAGTTCTTGATCGCAGTCTGCTCGCGCTTGCTTTCATAGACAACTGAGTGCAAAAAGATTACCCAGCTATATATATTAGCAATTACTCACAGCTGTTGGCAAGATTTAGGCTTAATGGCGGTGAGGAGGTATTTCTTTCACTTTTTTCATATCAAAACCTTAAGCTTTTTGTTTCTCTTGCTATTGAATGAAGGTATAACCTTTTTAAAGCCGTGGGTCCATTTGTCTCTTTTTGCCACTTTATTTGCAGGCTTCTTCACGTCTTACTGTGCTTAACATTCCTTCAAACCCAGGTCTTTCGTCCCCAGATTCGTTTGAGCCTGAAAGGACCTTTGCTGGGTCATGTCTCCATTTCATCCCCGCTGTGCCGTGTTAATTCTTTAAATTTGTTTGGTCCAAAACCATCTCCAATGGCCGAGTAGCTAATTCACCTTGAATAGCTCTGGAGACAGTGACTCCCCAACATCTTTTGGTGGTTTGTTTCATTGTCCATCTGTTTTTATAGTTTCAAAGTATTTCATAATATTTAACCTACATTTTCCTTGCAAGAGCTCAAGCATATTACTCTGTCTGGGGTGACTAATGAGAATAATTTCCCTTGTCCCTTTACATATCTGTAGAGAGCTATCATGCTTTTTCCTAAGTCGTCTTTTCTTTAGATTGAACATCCCACTTATCTTATTAACCTTTTTCTCCCCTCACAGATCTTACTTTCCAAACCTTCTATCATTTTCTTGATCTTTCTTTTCTTCATTTCATGTCCCATTGCTCATATGATAAAAGGAGAAGACAAAAGCCAAGGAAAGCTGTAGGCAAGCTTTTGAAAACAAAGCAGAAAATAAGAATTTGTTTTAATTCGCACTCAGAAACACAAGTACAAAGAAGGAAATATCCAACTGAAAATCACCACTGGGGGGCTGATGTGTGCACACACACGGGCTGCGTGCCTAATTGTGTGGCTGTTCAAATCCTTTGGAAAATAGTGTGGCTGCATGTCAAGATCTAACACAAAAAGGACTGAGATTTCAAAACAGAAACACAGACTCAAACAATCCCTTGCCTATTGAAATAATTTGTCCTTGCCTCAGCTGCAGGTCTCGTTTGATATTTTTTTTTTTTAAGCAATAGTTTTGATGTTTTGGCTTCACAGCACTACAAAACAAAGTAAAGAGAACTTTCTAAAAGTAGCGAGGAACTAATTTAGTCACGTCTGACTCGGGAGATGAGGACAATGCAGCTCGGCGAGCGGTCAATCTTTAAGAACACAAGAGTTGGGTCAGGAGAGAAGTCCACAGCAGTATCCCTGGCACCCACCAGCAGCCGGTGAATACAAGCAGCAGAACGTGTTGTCCTAAACAGGGTCTGAGTGCCAAATATTTTAACTCAGAAGAATTTAATTTAAAATGGGTTTATTGTTCGGTTTGACCTCCATAATTGGCTTGTTCCCTGTTTCATCGAGCTCATCCCTCTCGCTCCCTTGTGCAAAACTGACTTCCACAGGAACTCTGCTGGCACCGTATGAATCAGTTCCAATTAAAAACATTACCACTGATGATGCTTAACTTGCCAAGAGAGACGATAAGTACCAATTTGAATCGGCATGTTTCACTCCCCAAACAAAGGCGAGTTGTCTGCGACACAAACTGGGAGAGAAAGCAGACACACGGCAGCTCTTTGCTCTGTTTAGGATTACTTGGGAAGATTCATTTTCCTCTCTTCCCCCTCCCCAGCTGCCTCCAGTCCCCAGACGACTCTCGTGTCAAAGACACGAAGGAACTGGAGTGTTATCACTACAGGGGACTCGTCTAAAAAGTAATTAAACTGCTCAACCAGAACTCTTATTACCATTTTCCTTCACAACTTCATCCAGAAAACACAAAGAGTGAATGGGAAGATAAAACATCAGAAACATCTCATAATGCTGTTACATTCTTATGCGAGCTATTATTCCACTTAGATCTAAGGGATGGGTGAGGAAATACCGCTATCCGAGGGTCACCGCTCTTATTACAGGATTCATTAAAAACACTGGGTCATCGCAAAGAGGGTGGCAGTTTTGTCATGAAGTGCCCCACATCGGTGGCACAGTCCTGTGCTGGGTTCTTCAAGGGGGAGTAGAGCCTTTCCTCCATCCTCTGGTGGTTTAGGGCCAGACTGAACCCTGCGCCTGGAGGGGACAGTGACTGTTTCCATGAACATCTGCCCCCTATGGCTTGGCTGGGGCTCGTTATTTCCAGAACTGTTAATGACACGTGTGTTATAATGGAAATTTCAATTAAGATGCTTTTTGGAATTAAAAGTATGAGACACAAACACACATAAAATAATCATTGATTTAGCTTCAATCCATTAATAACTCAGATTTAACTGATCTGAGTTATTAATGGATAGATTCCACTTGGAAAGTGGAATTCAACCTTTAGAGCTGTACCTGTGTTGTATGCAGCAACATATCTCTCTCTTCTTTCCACCCCTGAGCTAACTGCTAACATGGTCACCAGGATGGAATATGATTGATGAGATGAAGTGTTTTGGGTGTTTGTATCTCAAAATGTAAACTAACTCAAACTTGTTACTCTGGGTTAGGGAATATTAGTGCTGTCATTTCTGTTCTATTAAAGCCAGGAGAAAAGGGCATCTCTTGTTTTCTGCTTCCATTTCCAGCTCCCCATAAATGCCTCCCTCGGATACTCCCCGTTGCTTCCCGATGGGAGCCGCAAAGAGATTTCATCTGCTACAGGCATTTCTGGGTGTATCAGTCAGGTGGCCAGACAGCTGTGCTGACCGGGTGATGGGACGGTAGAGATGATTTACTCCCTTCCTACCCCCAGTCCACACCTCTGCTCTTCCTGCGCTCACCTTCACTCTTTCCTCCTCCTTCTCCTCTGCTGGGAAAAGATCAAAGTTGTGTTACCCTGCTCTGACAGCACAAAGGTGGGGATCTCCCTCCTTTTCCATCCAATGTGCTAATGGAAGCGCATATTGAAATTGATGAAAATGACAAACGTCCCACAGGACACAGAACTTCAGAATAGTTTGGGTTGGAAGGGACTTTAAAGATCATCTTGTTTGAACCACCTGCCCTGGCAAGGGACATCTCCCACTAGAACAGGTCAACCTGGTGGAGTGAGGTCAGATGAGACCACAGAGCTGCTGGAGTCCCTCTGCTGTCAGGACAGGCTGAGAGAGTTGGGAGTGTTCAGCCTGGAGAAGATAAAGCTCCGGGGAGACCTTAGAGCCCCTTCCAGACCCTAAAGGGGCTCCAAGTGAGCTGGTGGGGAGGGACTCTTGATCAGGGAGGGGAGCCCTAAGACAAGGGAGAACAGGTTTAAACTAAAGGAGGGGAGATTTAGATGAGATCTCAGGAAGAATTTTTTTCTGGTGAGGGTGGTGAGACCCAAGTTGCCCAGAGAAGCTGTGGCTGCCCCATCCCTGGAGGGGTTCAAGACCAGGCTGGATGGAGCTTTGAGCAACCTGGTCTAGTGGGAGGTGTCCTTGCCCAGGGCAGGGGGTTGGAACTGGATGATCTTTAAGATCCCTTCCAACCCAAACCATTCTATGATTCACTGTCTCTGACTAAACAGAATGGCACATCATGTTCTCTGACCTCCGAGTCAGTAGAGAGGATGTAACAGATTGTCTCTTTTTCTGTGTGCACAGTTCCCATCAAAGCAATTCACAGATACCAGTGTCCATAGTAATTATAGAAGTGCCAGCTCCAAAAGATGTGCAGCTTCATTCATTTCACAGTGTCTGGTCTTTTTTTCCTTCAAACTTTGTCTTAAATTAGATCATTTTGTAAGTGTCGGAGAAATTACTAGTGACAAATGTGACATGTAATACAATTGTTTAATCTGTTTTCCAAAACAGAGCTCAACTCACCCAGATATTATTTATACATACTTGTAACTGGTTTGAATGATTTTTCTTTTGAGGTTATTTGTGTGTTTACTATTGCTTACACTTCTTTTTAATGAGTTCCCTTCCACCCATCTGTCAGCTGAAAGGAGCCTCAAAATAGGTGCTTTCTCTGAGATCCTTTTGTAATGCCAGAGTGGTGAAAAGAGACCTTAAGGTAAATGACAACAAAGTGCTACCTCTATTTGCCATTCATCATTCACTATTTCTTATTTGTATTATGTGACTTGTCAAATGTATTGTTTCTTCTCAATGAAGGAGGAATTAGAAGGTTGGAAGCAGAAGAATAACAAAGGTGGAGAGTAAATTAAGCACTTCTGTTTTGTCACTCACCCGCCCTAAACTGGAGGTGGAAAATTGGCATGTTCAAAGGAAGTGGGAAACCAGAAAGGAGCAGCAGGGAAGCCCACACAACAAAGCAGAGATTGAGACACACTTTACATCAACTCCTGAAAGACAAGTGATGAGGAACACTGTGCCCAACACTCCGGATAAATGAGAGATAGAACTGAAGTAATCAGGAGTGAATGAGTCCCATAATTACCATGGTTAACAATCCTTTCTATTCTCTTTCTCCCTTGGTCATACATTTTAAGTGAAAAGCTGGAAATCTGGAACCAGGGGAAACAGAGAAACTGTATTACTGAAGCAGTGGGAAGAAAGAAAGATTCATTCTCATTCCTTGCCCCTGTTGGATCTAAAACGCTGCCTTATTACTGCCCTGATGACAAGCACACGGAATATCTGCATTGCTCTACCATCTTTATTAGAGCAAAGATGGGCTTTTTTTCTCTACTTTTGAAAAAAAAGAACAAACCTAAAAATCATCAAGCAAAACTGGAAACCACGAACAGTAAACTAAAAGCTTAAGCCTCAAATTGCCTCTTTCTACTAACACATCTTACAAGTTAAGAGTGCACTGGTTATCTGTAAAACAAAAAGGCGTCAAAAAGATTTCCAACAAAAACAGATTAGCAATGACTCCAAACATTAAAAATTCCTCTTCCTTTTTTTTTCTTTTCCAAGAAAATAATTTCAGGATTAAATTGTACCCAAAGGGCTTGCTATTTTATCAACAGCAGAGGAAACCATACTGAAGAGATACAATTTTCATCCATTCTGCACTTGTATATAATAGTTTTATTTATAGAACCTTTATGGGGTAATGACACAGTCCACTTCACAGCAGTTGTACATTCAGGGTAGACACTGATTTAAGACCTTCAAAAATATCAGTGCAGAGTACTTGGAAGACACCAATGACTATCTCTACTCTTCACTTTAGAGGACCCATTATTTTTAACTTCTTGTTGTATTCCTCTTTTGCTGTTATATTTTGAAGGTGGTCAAAGTACTTTTGGAACCCGTGATGCACAGCAGCACTTCTGATAAGCACAGTTTCCTTAAGAACACCCATACAGAGGGTTCAAGGGACAAACAAGAAACTGCTCTTCTCAGGAAATGACTATCATAGAATCATAGAATGGTTAGAGTTGGAAGGGACCTTGAAGATCATCGAGTTCCAACCCCCCTGCCCTGGGCAGGGACACCTCCCACTAGGCCAGGTTGCTCCAAGCCCCATCAAGCCTGGCCTTAAATACTTCGAGGGACGGGGCATCCAGAATTTCTCTGGGCAACCTGTTCTAGTGCCTCACCACCCTCACAGTAAAGAATAAAGTGGGTTTGGTTCAGCAGCTTTGAATAGGAAGAAGTGGAACTATCCAGACTGTCTGATCTTGAAGGAAGCCTCCAAAATCATGCAGTCACACAATGCTATCTTCTGCTAAAAGCACCTGTTAGGTTCAAATGCTCTCTTAAAGAAGATATCCATTGATCTAAGAGGGTGGTCTCTTAAAGAAGTATCTATTGATCTAAGAGGCTGGCTTTAACTCTTTGATGACAATTTTGCAGTATGTTTTTCAGTTAAATAATGCTGCAATGTCATCAGGGAACATTGTAGCTCTACACTCCAGGGAAAAAAAAAGAGGAAGTTATTAAGACATATCTTCATTTCAGACCCTGTTCTACAGCACTGTGAGAAAATGTAATGATGTCCAAAAGCGTTTGTAGGTATCAAAATAAAATTGGTCTTTTTCTTCTCTAAAAAAGTGTGAGGTTTCCATGTCCTTTGCTAATGCAATCTTCTTGTTGCACACCCTGAGCTCATGACCCGCTTCCAGTTGGGAGCTTCATCTCCACAGCTGAGTTTGGGTTGGTCTCATCTTCTCCTATGTGCTAGCTGAGTAAACGACCCTTTAATTCAGAGCCACTATCTTAGAAGCAAGAGTATTCTGAGGTTGATCTCTGAGGTAATTCTGTACCTCTCCCTCATAAATGCCAATAATGAAGTATCTGCAGAAATATGTCCAAAAGGTGCTTTTCACTGCTCTTTTACTATAGAAAACACTCAGGTTCTTTAGCATTTGTAACTCAAACTAGGCGGCTTTCCATTAACACGCTTCAAAAAGAATGAGCTGAGACCTGTATGTGAACCCCTCCTAAGGGCAAGCCTATCAGCAACAGTGGTGGCACCTCTAGGACAATGAGTTAAGAAGCGGGAAAAGCCCTGCACAGCAGCAGTCAGAAGAGAGAGGATCAGCTCTGCAGACCCCAAAGTCAGTGAAGAAGGACGGGGAGGAGGTGTTCCAGATGCCAGACCGTGATTCCACTGCAGCCCATGGTAAAGACCATGGTGAGGTAGGGTGGGACTGTGGCGGGTTGACCCTGGGTGGGCACCAGGCGCACACTAAGCTGCTCTGTCACTCCCCTCCTCAGCAGGACAGTGGAGATAAAAAGTAACATGGAAAAAATTAATGGATCAAGATAAAGGCAGACTAATAAAGTAACAGCAAAGGCTGCGTGTGGAAGCAAAGGAAAATTAGAGATTTATTCTCTGCTTCCCATCAGCAGGCAACATCCAGCCACTTCCCAGGAAGCAGGACTTCAGTATACGTAGTGGCTGCTCTGGAAAACAAATGTCTTAATAACAAATATCCCCTCCTCTCTATTTTTTCTCCTAACTTTTATTGCTGAGTAGCCATCATATGGTATAGAATATCCCTTTGGTCAGTTTGGGTCAGCTGTCCCCTCCCAGCATCTTGCCCACCCCCAGCCCTACTGGTGAGGAAGGCAACGTTGGGGAGACAGCCCTGATGCTGTGGAGCACTGGGGTGTCACCAACCCCTTTCTGGCTGCCAAAACAGAGCACGATGCTAGGAGGGCTGCTGTGGGGAAGATCAACTCCATCTCAGCCAGATCAAATACACAGATTCAGGAGGGGTCATTTGGTGTCAAACAATTCTAATATTGAAAAAGAAAAAAAACCAAAACCCATAGCAAGGGGAAAAAAAACCAACAACCACACACACACACAAAAATCCCAACCCAGAATAAATGGCTTCTGTGCTAGAACTCCATAAAATAACACTTGAGACTTCATTTTTTTAAGAAGCAGCTCTCTAATGAAAATGAATCAGGAGGACGAGGTATGAAAATCATTCCTTATGTAAACAGTTATTCTCTATTGTTTATACAGACCACTAGGAATGTCAGAAGTCAGGCTGAAAAATGAGTAAGCCTCATTTCAGAAGCAAATGCAAACTGACATATAGACCTCTGGCAGGAGGTCAAGAGAACTGTCGTTTGTTGTCTTCAGATGAGAGGAAATCCCTGCCTTCCACTGAATAACAGGTCAGACTTCTGCTCAGTGTCCCTGTGCTGGAATGAGCTAATCATGTAGCTATAGGTGAAGAAGTGGCAATAAAACAATCAAGAACATATACCCATCAAATGAAACAGAAGCCCTTAGGCAACCGTCACTTGAAATGTCTGTTTGTGAAAAAAATAATCCTACTTGGAATTGAAATGCCACCTCCAAAGAATTAAGATTCCGTCTTTTCAGACTTTCACAGGTGGCAGGATCAAATGCCCACACAGCCCAGGTTTGCTGACAAACACTTTCTAGAGTTAATTTTATTTTCTATTCCTGTAAAGGGCTACTGTTTGACATAATGCTGAACACAAGCCATAGCAGTGGCGATCTGTATTTGCATACATCTGAGCAAAAGGATCTGGTTTCAGCGACATCCACAGCTCAGACGGGGAGGAAATGTGGTGCTCTTTGCTGAAACAATTATTCAGGAAGGAATAATTGGTGCTCATTAAAAAGCATTGGCCTGACTGTGTTGGAAAAGATGTAAACACAGGTGGGAACCCTTCAAGCTTTCTACGTTGGCCCCAAAGTGCCTTTGGGCTGACCTGGAAAGTCTTTCGGTCTCCTTCCTCGACCTGTCTGCTGAGGTTGCCAGTTGGGGCACCAATTAGCCTCCGCTTGGCAGCGCTTTCATGTGACTTGCACACCTCTCTAGCGGGCCAGGAGCCGAGGTGGAAGAAACGGCTTTAATAAGGATGAAGAGACAGGCTGGGTGGAAGGAGGGTGCCTCCTGCTAAACCCGAGTGGCTCGGCCAGCGTTGACCCACATGGATAACTCAAACAAGCACCCGTCGTGGCTGTCACTACCCTACACCTAATTACCAAAGCTTAGGTTTCTCTAATTTTTTTTTCAGGTTCTAGATTACAAACGCTGATTTTCAGTTACCCATCCACAGCCCGCTTTCAGTTCTGTAAATATCCTTCTGTGCCAGACAGTGAAAAACGCAGCTGAAAAGCAGTGTGAGGAACACCCTTCCTTTTTATCTCACTCCATTTAATTCTCACCTCTAAACCTAATCTTTTTTCCTGAAAGAGGACGGGAAGATGATTTTTTGCCGAAATTGAATTCAGTGGCTCCTTCATTGCACAATTTAATTACTATTCACATGATTTAATAGAGACAGGACTCATAAAACTGATTTATTATATTATTATTCTGTTGTGATTACGGAAGGTGTGGGTATATTCCTGAAGTCTGAAAATTTAAGATAAGTTTGGATATCAACTCCTTTCCTGATCATGACAAACACACAGAGTTTTTGTTTCAGCAGGGCAATGCCGGTCCATGATAATATTTCCCACCTCAGTGTTTTACCCAGCCTGGGATATTTTTGCCATTGTAATTTTATTACCAGCCTGTTATTCACAGCACGGTGTTCATGGAGCTAAAGCCCCTTCAAGACCCACACATTTCACTTTTAACTCTTGGAGGAGAATCATGATGCCCAAAAATTAATAAAAATATGGGGGTACTATGCCAAGAAGTCTGTGGTCTCAGTCAAGTCGCTGGTGCAGGAGTTTCCACATTAAATAACACCCCCAGTAACAAGGGTTCTGTTGCAAACCCAACTGAGACGCCAAAGATGTAATGAACGCTGGGGAGGTTACCCTGAGACTAGGCTAAGACACGATTTTCAAGGAATTAGCGGGAAGTTTCCACGGCTGTTGTTACCCTGTAAATGAAGAGAGGGCTGGGATCTGAAGGGCTGTGACCTTGGCATCTTCCCTGCCCTTTGCCTGGGTTCTGAACTTATTTCTTTTTAAATCACACACTGGGCTAAGATTTCCTTGCAGAATATTTTACCCGGAGAGTATTTTGTAAACATAAAAGACAGAAGAGAAGCCAGTCCTGGTATGAATTGAGTGCAGTCATGAACAAAACGTGAAATTAAAAGTTACAAATATGAAGGGAGTGAGAGTTTTCAAGAAGTCATCAAGAAATGAGCAATTTCTAGGATTATTATTCTTAGAAGAAGCCTAAATAGGAGAGTAGGAGTCATAAAAATGTATAAAAGTTTGGTGTAGAAGTTACCAGGAAAAAAAAGAAACACATATAGAATCATAGAATCCTCCAGGCTGGAAGGGACCTCCAAAGGTCACCTGGTCCAACCTCCCCGCAGTTGCAGGGACACCCCCAACTAGACCAAGTTGCCCAGGGCCTTGTCGAGCTAATTTAAACCTTATAAGAAGATGTAGAGCCTGGAGCCACCCTCCACCGGAAAGAATTTCTTCTTATCTCTAAACTTAACCTCCCCTCTTTCAGTGCAAAACTGTTCCCCCTCATTTTATGGCCTCCCTGCCTGGTCCAGAGTCCCTCCCCATCTCTCCTGGAGCCCCTTGAGGGACTGGAAGAGGCTCTAAGGTCTCCCCGGAGCCTTCTCTTCTCCAGGCTGAACCCCCCCAACTCTCTCAGCCTGTCCTCCCAGCAGAGGGGCTCCAGCCCTCCCAGCATCTCGGTGGCCCCCTCTGGCCCCACTCCAACAGGTCCATGTTGGTGGCCCCAAAGCTGGAGGCAGCACCACAGGGAGGTCTCCCCAGAGCCAAGCAGAGGGTTTTTTTTTTTTCTGGATCACAAGCCATCCCACAGCAAGCATAAACTTGACAGAAAAGCAAAATAAAAGGGCATACCTTTTTGTTACCTTTGACCAATCTGACAAAATAAGCGGGAGCTTACTCCTCTGACTCCAATTTCTATCGCTGGTCGATCCAGCCGTGCACCATTCAGTACTAAAGGCTGCAGAACCTTCTCTCCCCTTCAGGGTGAGCTTCTCAAAGGGGCTCCGTGTCCTCCTAGTTCTGCAATAGGCAAAATCAGCAGAAATTTTACTACTGGAATCACAGCATGTAACTTGTGCAAATTCTGAGCTTTTGCCTCCTAATATATTGGATGCAAACCCCACCGTTAACTCTGGTGGAGTTCATTACATGCAAAATTAAGTGCTCTATAAAAGGCTGCGTTTTGAACCGCAGGCATCAAGTATGAATATAGCCAAAAGCCGAACTGACAGGAAAAAAAAAAGGCCTTTTCTTTTCCAAATAATCTGCTGTTAGACCTTAGTTTCTACATTTAATGTAACAGAGGAAGTCTAGACAGCAGGTAAGATGGTTGACCACTAGTAATAGAACTCACCACCCTGGTTTAGACACTTGGGTTCCCCAGACATTGCACGGAGGGAGTAGACCCCTCAAAATTACATCCACAACACCCAGCATGGCTGTGTAGAGAGAAGCTAAAAGAAGGAAACTTGGCTGAAAGTGTAAGTCTTAAACCCAGCTCAACTCTGGGGCTCGCTTACGTCGTTAGAAGCGCTGGCCACGCAGCCTTTCATCTTCTGGAGGTTAGTACTGAAGACTAGAACAAGTCATCCTTTCTTCTCACAAGGTGAGTGGCAGTGGAGCTCTCACCATTCTATCCTGATGTGGGATAGCTCAGAGGATGGCCTGTGAACACAGAAAGTAATAAATTCAGGCTATTCTACTGCCTGAGAGAACTCACTCAGACCTCACCTCTAGAGAAAATCACCGCAGAGACTATCCTGGTGCGAAGGAGATGCTTTCAAATAATTTTCATGCTATTACAGAATCACAGAATGGTTAGGGTTGAAAAGGGATCTTAGCCATCATCCAGTTCCAACCCCCCTGCCCTGGGCAGGGACACCTCCCACCACCCCAGGTTGCTCCAAGCCCCATCCAGCCTGGCCTTGAACCCCTCCAGGGATGGGGCAGCCACATCTTCTCTGGGCAACCTGGGCCAGGGTCTCACCACCTTGGAAGACAATGAGAGACCTTAGAGGCCCCTTCCAGACTGGAAGGGGTCTCTAAGGTCCCCCACTGTGTAGGGACACCTCCCACCAGACCAGTCTGCCTGGCCTTGATGCTCTCCAGGGATGGGGCAACCACAGCTTCTCTGGACGACCTGGGTCAGGGTCTCATCACCCTCACAGTACTTTGGTTCAGTTTTGCAAGTGGTCGATTCTGTACTAAACAGCCTCTGAACAGAATCACCCAGATCGCACAGATGTTTTTAAAATGTACTCTGACTCACTTCTCTTTCTCTGCTCTCAGTTTAATAAATCTGTCACCGCCGTTTGTAAGTGCTCATTCTATTTCCGTAGTTTCATTTTGTCTATTCAGATTCTTTTCCACATATGTACAGTAATCTCTTGACACACACACATTGGCAGTTAATCTATAAATATTTGCTCTGGGAGAAAACGATGAAGAATTTCTGTTTCCTTTCAGAAGCTGGGGTTGATCCGTTCTTGTTTTTGTTTTCTTTAAGCATGTAGAGGAATCTCTTTCACAGTTTTGCTAAATCCTGTTTGCTTTTCAGTACAATGTCATGGGTTTGGCTGTATCTGGCGACATCAAAGCCTACAAGGCAGGGTACAGGGGAAGAGGATTTGCCTTCTTGGAGTGCTTCCTGGAGGAACAAAACGAAATTCTCATTTCTAGTTTCTGCTCTTCTAAATTTCTTCCCTGCCATCATTAACTGTGGCAGGAAGTAAATGAGATCACAACTCCTTCACCTGCGGATCCAGCTACTGAATTTGGAAAAAAAAAAAATGAAGTAAGCAAGAGAGAATATGGCTTCTGAACTCTATTCTAGATGTGTATAGCAATATTTATCTTCGATAAATTAAATTAGAGATAAGACACCTTAAAATAGAGATACATCAGCTGGACAATCTCCTTAGAGGTCTACTGTACCCTTACAGTGGGTCCATGTTAACATTTTAGTTCTTTTTAGGAGCATATCATTAAATAGCTGGAAAAATCTTCATTTTCTGTGCTTTGTGTTGCATCCTGGAGTGACTCTCAGCTCCAATGTGATTCCTGTTAGATGTAGTCAAGCATTGGGACATACCCAAGAATAAATACATTGTGTTATAGAATCATAGAATCATCCAGGCCAGAAGGGACATCCAAAGGTCTCAGGGCCACCCCCAACTAGACCAGATTGCCCAGGGCCTCATCAAGCCTCACCTTGAATATCTCCAGGGAAGGGGGCTCAACCACCTCCCTGGGCAACCTGTTCCAGTGTTCCACCACTCTCATAGTGAAGAACTTGTTTCTAATTTGATTCAGGAATACAGAGTGAAAAACCTAATTTTTATTTGCCTCCCAACCAACTTTCCACTTCCCAGACCATTATCTGTTAGCTTCCCAGACGCTTATACAGACTAATTACTATCAGCTTGTATCATTTTACATCATTTTTTCAGTTGCAACAGGGCAGCTAAGTACTCTTTTAACTGAAAAGAATACTATGGTTTTCTTTAAAGACTCAATTGGCTTTACAGCATATAGCTAATGAGTTATCTACAACTGTATCAGTGAGAGGAGCTCATTGTGATGTGCCTTATTCTATCTGTAAAGGAGTCTTTAAAAGCTCTGATCGCTATCTCTACACCATCCACGAACAAAAGGAGACACTGGCGTCAGGCAACAAGCAAAGTATTAAGTTGAAATGTTAGGGAAAAAAAAAACCCAAACAAGCCTAACTAATTGATGCATGGTTTGTCAAGGGGATGGCTGCTGCTGGAAGACACAAAAAATCTTGTCATGAAGGAAAAAAACCCTGAAAGTCATTTAAGTCCAGATAGAATGCAATGGCACTAACAGATGGGGAAAAGCTTCTTTTTAGCCTCATTTCTACAATGCACAAGTGCACTTCTCACCGCTCTCCTCTTAATAGACTCACCAGTAAAGGATGGAAAGAACTGGTTCACCACTATCATGAATTTGTCAATTAATTATAAGAAGAAAGAACTCCTGTTGGTGAATGTAGATGCTTTGTGTTTGATGTTGTTCGCATCCCACTGCACTCCTCGCTGTGGCAGGCAGCTATCTACTTCTCTCCTACAGACTGACATGGGCAATTTTACCTTTCAGTTAGCAGGAACATGCTGGACAAGGATTTATTTCTCACCAAGCAACTGAGGTAATTTAGAATCCTCGGAGATGGGGAGGAATTCCCGCAGTCCTTCCAGAAAGATGCTGGAGTTGCTGAAATACTTCAGTAAGAGTCACCAAACGTCCAGCCAACTTGCACAGGCTGTGAAAAGAGGACAGACAGACATTAGAGGTATGTCCTTCCACCCAGGTGGTTATGGATTGGAACACAAAGGAAGGCTGGCTTGGTTTTAATGTTTTTAGGAGAGTCTTAAGTAGCCGTCATCTCACACTCAAATAGCACTTCGAAGCATCTTAACTCATTCTATGCCTTGCTGTTGATCATAACCCCGTTTCTTTTGGGATTTTCTTATCTGTCTGCTGTCGAAGACGTTGATGGCAGACAATTCAAATCCCCAAGGTCACGGGAGCGCCCTTTTTGCTGACTCTCCCACGCATTAGGAGGAACTGCTGGAAGGGTTAAGCAGAAGTTGTGTGGATCATCAGTGACATCCAGTGGTTGTTGAGGTGATCACAGGTGTGTGGTGCCAGTCCAGACTCCCACTGCACTGGAGTGATATGGAGTGAAGAAGACATTCACTAACTGCCCGCCTTCCTTGTCTGGGTTGATCCCTTACCCTCTGACAAATTATAATTATGCTTATTTTTTTTTCCTTTTAGCGACATTATTACATTTACCTGCATATTTCTCCTCTGTGAAGCCCAGTTCTTCCAAGCATACCTTATCCATCACTTCATCACAAGGAGAAAACGGAATTGGCCAGGAGGCATCTCTTGTGTCAAGACCATATGACCAAGCAAAAAAAAAAAAATCTCATGGGGGAGGGATAGGTTGGAGGGTGAGGGGTTGAAAGGAAGGGAAAGAGAAGGGAGGGGGAGGAAAAGGGTTTAGATTGCTTTCTATGACTTAACCACTCTAAATCACACTGTCTAAACTACACAGTGAAGTGGAACACTAGCACTGAAACAGAAAGCATGGATGGTCTCGATTTTGCTATTTCATGAGATTTTATCCAGTCCGTGTCTTAAATCTCTTTGTCTGCTCATAACCAACAAGCCATCTTCCAGCTTTAGACCTTACATGAAAATCAAAACAATTTCATCAATTCTTCTCCGTTTTATGACCCGTTTTTTGCTTTGTGTTGTCTTAAAACCCAGCTACGTTGAAATTTTTTTCTGTTTTTCCCAATTTCTGTTCAAGTCTCATTCCGTGGGCTGTCTTCTCGTATCTGCAGGGCATTCCCTGGTAGTCCTCACAGAATTTGAGGCTGTCAGCAGTAACCATGGGTTTGTTGTCCTTGATCACTTCTCAAGCTCTGCTGGAAGTTCCAAGCCTTCTTCTAGCTATTCAGAATAGCTCACATTTTCCACCTGTCCTATATATATTTATGAGCCAAGGGAATTGGGTGCTGTTCTCTGCCTCTATGCAGTGGCCTGTCCGTGTTCAGAGATTTGCCAGTCTATTACAGGTTTCAGCTAAGGAACCTCCTTGTCTACCCAACAGCCTGCCAAGCCATCAGCAGATAGATACGTTGCATTGCATGCACCAAGGAAAACAGAAAACTCGTCCAGCTTGCTTAACCTCTGAATTAAAACCGTATTTTGATGCCTTCTTGACCATTTAAAATAATAAAAAATAATAATAAAAAAGAAAAACAGAACCCCACATCTTGATCCTACAAAGAGCTCACTGCTCAGTCCTCTAAATGATCACAGCTAAGGTTTATATAAATCAATCCAATGCTCAGCAGCATAAAAAAAATGCAGAAATTTGGGCTATGACACACAAAATGTTCTTCAAAGCACACAAGTTATTTTTTTTCACTCTCATCCATGCTGAATTATCCAAAGCCATGTAGATCAAAATATAAACATTTTGTCCGAGCAGGACCTCTTGTATTAAAAGCCAGGTTTGTGTTTTAATGTGTCCAACAGTATTATATCATTTTAATGCAAAAAAAAATTATTTATTCAAAGCTGGAATATCATCAATCAATACGTTTCCAATACACCCATGGAAAAAAAAATTGTGTTTTTTCTATATATAAAATACTCGAAATGTTGGTCTTTGCAACTTAAGCCAAAAAGACAACAGGCAAATGCAGAAACAGAGGGCAGCAAGGTACACTGATCAGCATGTGACATGACTATTGATCTCTATTAGTTTCCTGGTGCTGTCTGGGTACACCAAAAAAGAGTTTGTTCCCTTGGTTACAGCAACGTATCTTCCCACCTCACACATACAGATTCAGTCTATGAAAAATTATTATAATGCTGAGTTCTGATAAATTCTTCATCATCAGTGCGGTACATATTTCATGTACGTAACCAGATAAAAGAAAATTATTAAATTGCTACACTAAATCAGAAGGTTAGGATATGTACTAAAATGGGAAAAGCATAGGAAGACAGATAGAAAATAATTCTGCATTTCTGTCAAGCTGTGTCATTATTTTATTTAATATGCTGACAGACAGCATTTTACTTTTAGTAGTAATGATTACCAAGATAACAGTTTATTTCTTCCACAGGCCTACTTTTAAGGGCAACAGTAAAAATGTTGACGAAGCTTTTAAAACATTTAACAATACTGTTTTGAAACATAGGCTTAGAAATTGCCTCAGTCATATGAATTCATCTGCAAGGCAGAAGAGGCTGAGGGAAAGGAACACACACAGATCATTAAAGCCAGGCATACCTTTTTAAATATTTGCTGTCAGGCACTGATGTCGTAACCTCTCAAGTTCCCCTCAATATTTGCTCTGAGTTGATTCTGGAGCCTAAACTGAACTGAACATCAGCAGAACTGAACGAGGCGAACCCAAAAATTTGGTATGTAAAACAGATGGCACAACTTCAAACCGCAACTGGGAAGGCTCTCAAAGGCTTCCAAGGGACCAGGCAGCGTCAGACGAGGGAACCTCAGGGAGAGTTTACAAAGATGTCTCTTCTTCAATCACTCTTTAACTGGAGTAAAGTAAAAATTTGTGACTTTAGCCAAATGTAAAATACCTCTCATCCTAACAAAAGCAAGGCAAAATTCCCTCTTGTATCCTTGCTCTTTTTTCCTTTTTTTCAAACGTTAAGTAAGTTTTATTCCGGTTACCAAAGCAGTTCAAAACATGTACTTAGATGAAGTTCTCCGTAAAAATGGTGCAGCAGTGACAAGGCCCAGTATTTTTAAGCAAAAATAAAGCTAAATAAACAGAATCACAGAATCATCTAGGTTGGACCTTTTAAGATCATCTAGTCCAACCAATGGGGAAGAAAAAAAAAGAAAAAAATCCAAAAACCCCAGCAACCATAAGCAACACCCCACCCCACCCAACACTAAGCCATGTCCCTGAGCACCAAGTCAACTTCTCTCTTGAATCCCTCCAGGGATGGTGCCTCAACCACCTCCCTGGGCAGCCCATTCCAATACCTGACAACCCTTCCAGTAAAGAAATATTTCCTAATATCTAACCTGAACTTCCCCTGGTGCAACTTAAAGCCATCACCCCTTGTCCTACCAAATTACTGTCTCCTGCATTCTCGATTTTACTTAAAACAAGAGGATAATTATTAAAATCTACTCTGAAGTTTTGAAAACTTCTGTGAGGAAAATGTCATATTTCATTAATCAGGAAGATCTACATTCAGCTTTTTTTTTATTTCCCCTCCCCAGGAAGGTACAGATTATTTTGTCCTTGTAATTTCTCAAGGAATATTGTGTTTTAAGCTCACAGGAATTCCACTTGTCCTTTAATCTGACCCCCTCCACACCACAGCATGTCCAGGTTACACATACATTCCTACAACTACAGGAAGCATTCATAAATATTAAAGACCAGAACGTGCCTTCATTAAGGTTACCCTGTACAAGTGACCCTCTTTGTGAAGAAAAGTGAGATGGTACTCCACGGGCTTGATTTACCATATTTCTCTGGTTTTATGTTACCAAATTCCATCTCTAAGGTCCTTCATGAAAACGGAGGGCAGAATCTGCTGCCAAGGAAAGGAAAAATAATCTCTAATTTGTCTCCTATGCCTGACCCTTCTGCTGAGACACACATTCATCTTCATTTACAGTCCAGCTTAATATACTGCAGCTTGACATCCCAGTGGCTGAGGCCACGCTGCAGTTTACTGTAATGCTAAAGTGGAAGTGAAAGAGGCAAAAAATACCATTTTGTCACCAGATGGAAAGATGAGCATAATGGGGTTTGACGGGATGCTTAATGCCTGTGTGAGAGGACTCCGTCAAAATGGCAGGTCCAGCCCTTAATGTGATGATTTTCTTATAAGCATCCTCTGCTTTCCAAAGCCAGACTTCAGGGCAGATTCTACCCTCTTTTCTAAAAAACAAAACAAAACAAAAAACCCCTCTACAAATAGCAGCAAACTTTGGAACTAAACCCACTACCTTTGTGGTGTGAGAAAATACAATCTGGTCCTTAATTGATCTGTTATCAAAAGCATAAAAAAAAAACCCCAAACCACCAAAGTCAGAAAGCCATTAATTGGTCAGTTGCCACCTACAGCCAGTATAATACCGTGTGGACTTGATTTTTTCTTTCTTTTTTTTAAAAAAAAAACTTTTTTTTTTTACCTCTTATTCATTCCCAGTCTTCGTTTTTTAAGCTCCTTATCTAGCGTCTCTATTTCCTATGTAATAGGGGAGAAGGTGAAGGTTCAACCCAATTTCATGGTGATTATTATTTTTTGATAAAAGGTATTCTTTGGTACATAATGGAATAACCCAGACAGAGCCAATTATCTGTCTCACATTGAATAAGAAAATCTGCCATTTTGGTCAAGTTTTACACATTGAATGTTAATCATATTACTTTTTTGAAAATCTAGTTAAAGAAGGTCTCCTTATAGAATTGATTCACCAGCCTTCCATGTCGTTTGCCTTCTAATCTTGGCATGACAGAAGTTGCATGTGTTTAGGAATTAAATAATTACCAGGCTGAAGGTTTGGGAGAACCAAAAAGAGGGACACAGATGCCGATTGAGCACTTTACCTTCATGGAAAATTATGGATTTGCTAACATCACTGACATGGAAGTTCCCCTTTGGAGGCCACAATGGTGGCAGAGCATCTTGCTAAACAGGGCGCAGGAAGAGCCACAAGCCTTAGGACCGAACCTTTCTGGAGTTAACACAAAAGCCACATGAGATGAAATCATGTCCATGCTTCTTACAAATATTTTTTAGGAAGAGGTATGGAATACGGTGAAGCCAAACCACATTAAAGCTGTCCCTATCCCTTTGCATAGTACAAGGAAATACACGTTCATATTTAAGATGCTGAGCTATATTTACATATTTCATAGCTTTCCACTGCAGACGTAAAAATATAAAAGGAAACAATTACAGCTCTGTAAGGCCACTTTACAATATAAATAAATATTGTGTTATATTATTATTACATTGCAACAAAACCCAACAAAACGTCTTGGCATGATTTAATCACCCTTGCTGTCCGCAGATCAGAAAAACAACGTGCATCTATCAGGGATTAATTTTTCATGTATTCTGCTGCGCAGACAAGGAGAAATTATTCCTGATCTGTTATTCTGCTTAATGGGGAAAAATCAAAGTAATAGTAACACAGACTTTCAAAAGCGTGAAGGCATCTGGGTGTCACTCAAATCAAAGAGAGTTAAGCACTTGGGTTTTTTCTGAAGATTAGTGTTTACATCCAGTTTGATTTATTGCTATAGAGACATCTATGCCATGATGCAATTCTTTGTAGGAGCTGCTGTTGCAGGTTTTTGTTCACCGTCCTGAAGTTGCTGCATTCACAAAAGAAAAACATGTGGCTATAATTGACCAAAACGAAAAAATGATGTAATTAGGGCACTCATTTGGGAAAGAAACTAATTTTAAGTGTCATTAAGATAAACAGGGTTTCTCCATAGGAGTAAGTCATCTCAGCTTCATTTTCAGCAAAAAATTAAAGACCCACCAGGTAGTGTAGCCATTCAGAGGTGGCATCGGTTCAAAGTGTTCTGTCCAGAACAGAAAAAAATGAAGCGACGCTCTAATAACTCTGGAAAGTCAAACCTTTCACAGAACCAAACTTTTCCAGTGTTACCATTCACTGGAGAAGCAAAAATAAAATAAAATAAAAAATAAAAATTAAAGATTAGCCGATGCCTGGGATTTCCACATAAGCAGCAGGCAACAACCTAGTGGCTGCATAGACAGGAGCAGAGATGTCTGCAGTCACCTTCCCGTTCAGAGTAAACTCACAGGAGCTGGCAAAGAGAGCAGAAGCTCTCCTCAGGCACACGGCAGCCAGCAGAGTTGGTTTATGGTACTGGGAAAAATGTCATCACACCCTTCAAGGAGCTGCAGCAAATTATTTCCGGAAGGAAGAGGGAACTCTAGGAATTATCCTGAGAATACACGGTCATTTCTTGTAATAGATAAAGTTCAAAAGGGGCTGTTTAGTGAAAGACCTTAATTACTAAACATGATTTTAAGAATTTGTAGGGCCATCTGAAATCGCATGTGTGGGCCTGGGATTTAAGGAAGCGAGTGTAGCAAAGCCAGAGGGAAAATACTGAATTTATCCTAAAAGATGTTCCATTATGAGCAGTGTGACACCATTCCACCGGTTCCTTCCCTTCAGGAGAGAAAGCAGATGTTTAAAACCTGGTGCCTCTCTACACAGGCAGACAATTACGCTCTGTAAATAGGTATAAAATGTCCTAACATTTCTGAGGCTGTCTTCTCTCTTGCTCATTTGCCTCACTTCAGATTGCTTTCACACTTTCCCTCTTTTCCATTAAATTATTCAAGAACTCCTGTTTATAAAGGTCACCGTCATAAAAACCAGGGAATGGGAGCGCTGGCATGTGGTTCCTGGGCCCAATGAGGCAGCACAGAAAGTGGATTGTGAAGGACTCGTAAAACTTTAAGGCCAAGAAGAACCCTTAGATCATCTAATCTGATCTCCAGTCTATGACAAGTCATTATATCTCACTTGTACAGCCCAGTAATGAGCTCGGAGCCAGGAAGAGGGAATGCTTTAGCTTCTGCTAAAAATGGCAATGTTATCTCTTTAGCATGGGCACCGGTCAGCCAAACAGACTGCTGGTACCTCCCATGAAGGTGAACCTTCACGGAAACCCTTCTGTGTCCTAGGGAACAGGAATCAGGGAGCCCTGCTATGCAGAGCAGAGAGAAGGAAGCACTCTTCCTTTGAGCATCATCCTCCTCCTGACAGAAGCGCACCCTGGCCCCATCATTGCCCTGGACACCCAACAAGGTGGGTGTAGACAAGGGCTCCAACGGGCAGAAACAACCAAAAAAAGACCCATAAGCTGTCTTGTATGATTTGCTGGTTATAGATCGCAGCCAAGCTAAGTTAATGAAGATACTTCCTAATTAAACCACACCTTTTGTTTTTTTTTTCTTTGAGAGAGTTGGGGGGATTCAACCTGGAGAAGAGAAGACTCTGGGGAGACCTCAGAGCCCCTTCCAGTCCCTAAAGGGGGCCTACAGAGGGAATTGAGAGGGACTTTTTATCAGGGAATGGAGTGGTAGGACAAGGGTTAATGGTTTTAAACTGAAAGAGGGCAAATACACCTGAGATCTCAGGAAGAAAATCTTTCCTGTGAGGGTGGTGAGACCCTGGCCCAGGTTGCCCAGAGAAGCTGTGGCTGCCCCATCCCTGGAGGGGTTCAAGTCCAGGCTGGATGGGGCTTGGAGCAACCTGGTGTGGTGGGAGGTGTCCCTGCCCAGGGCAGGGGTAGGTGGAACTGGATGATCTTTAAGGTCCCTTCCAACTCAAACCATTCAGTGATTCTATGATTTTATGACTCCATGATTCTATGATTCTTCCCTTTCACATGACAGGGACAACAGTTGGGTTTGGTCACTACTTCCCCTGGTGTCCTTTGTTACTCCTGTTGGTAGCTTTGTTCCAGTGGTTAATCATCTCCGTTGTGGAAAAGAAAAGTAAAATACTGTGAAAAGGTGACTAACTTCTTGTTTGAATTTATCTTGCATCACTTTCCTGCCAGTGGTTCTTATTATGAGTTATTCCCTCAGTGAAAATAGGCCAAGCGCCATCCAGTGGGACTGCTGACAGGCTTTATTCAGGTCACCTTCCAGTCTCGCTCCTGACAAATAGATGCTTTAGACAAATAGATGCTGCTTCTGAAGTCTTGCATACCAAGTCACTTTTGTGCAGTAGGTGGACAACATTTGTGGCTCTGCTCTTCAGTTGTTCTCCTTGAAGTTATTTCCCACCCAGCAGATCAACTTCCCTTACTGTTTTCTTCTTGTCTATATGCAGAACTTTGTCTATATTATTTTTGATGGTTTATTTAAACCGCCTGGTCAGTTTAGAAGAGACCAATCCTCATTTTAAGCACACTGCCTGTCTTTATATCCTCCGTAAATCCCACCAGTTCTACCTACCTACACATAATTTGCCAAGTAGCTGTTGGGAAAGGTCTTGATTTGGATTCAATACTAAGAGCTTGCAGCAACTTCTTAAACAAAACCCCCTTAATAACAGTTTCCCATTTATGGGTTATTTTTTGATCAGCGTGTTAATTAATTTTTGATTTAGCTGTGTGTTTCTCGCTGATATCTCACAGCATTAATCTTCGTGTCAGAGTTTTAGTTAATAAAATACATTAAAATTACACATTCGTGCATTAAGGCCTCGCTCATACACGCTAAATGCCTCAGTAATAACTCAGCCATACAGTTACCTTTTTGAGGGAAATTTGTAAAAGGTTTGTTTGACAAGACTGATTTGCTGTAAGACCACATTGAATGGCGTTAATTATATTCCTAAACAATACTCACAGTAAACAGCCCGCGAACGATCCATCAAATAAAACACGTGTGCGCTGCTCTTGGCCCCCGTCAGGAGAAGCCAGCAGGAGTGCTTCCATCCATTCTGGGCACTCTGGATAAGGCCTTTATCAAACACTTTAAAATAATGTACACATTAATTTCAAAAAGCTGCCTGCTCGCCGACACTTCATAAACACGTAGAGGGACCAGACCCAGCGAAAAAGCTCGCTCGCTGCAAATGATTCATCCAGCTTGAGGGAAGATGTATCTACAAAGAGCACCGAAATACCGGGAGTTGACGCTATTTCAAGGTCTTTTCCTTTGCACTTGGAGTTTCTCATCACTGTTCATATTTTGTGGGCTTCTGCCAAAGAGAAGTGGGATGCTTCACATGCAAGTCAGCAGAGAAACAGCGCGAGGCTCATGGGCTGGCCTCAGTAGGAATTCTTTAGAAATTGCTAGAGGAGGAAACGAACACCCTGTTGCTAAGTTACCTTTGTGTCATTTAGTGCCATAATTATTCGTTGCTTAAAGAAAAGGCATTGACATTTCCCCCTCACTCCCTGCCATATGGAGGACGGGCTTTTAAGATTCTCTTACGAGAGGCGGGTGTTTAGAACATACACCTTTATGTTCTCTGGGAGCAAGACTCCGTGTGCTGGGGGACAATCGAGGCATTTCAGGCTTCAAAAACTTCTCCCCGTGCCACCCCAAAATAATTCTAATGGCCCTGACGGTTTCTTTTTAGAAGCAAATACAATCCCGAACTACTTCGTTATGTATTTCCCTGCTTTTTAATCAATTGGGAAAGGTGCAGGATAAAATTAGCTGCCACGTACCTCAATCACTGCCTAGAACTGTTGTTGCCTTCTGGAGGGTTAACCAAACAGATGGTGTGAGTGAACGGGCTCATATTTCAGTTTTTAATCACATTCAGCATCTTATGAGGTCTTCTGTGGGTCCATATGATTTTTGGTATATTTACCTTAAAAAAAAAAAAAAAAAAGAGGAAAAAAAAAAAAAAGGGAAATGGCATAAATTGTAATTGAGGGCAAAAGCAAACGCCATCCTAAGCACGTGCAGTTGTGGCTGCAGATGGAAATGGTTTTCCTGAATTTTGTGGCAACCCATTTTCACCTGAGGACCTCAAAATATTTCGCAAACTTCGAAGATCACAAAGCTACTGGAGGGCGGGGGGGATAGAAATGTGCCATGGTTTAACCCCAGCTGGAAGCCACTCAATCACTCCTGCAGTTCTCCCCCTTCCCCAGAAGAAAGGGGAGAAGATGGAGAAAAGGAGGGGAAAGGGAAAGCTAAAAAGAATCTTTGAAAAGTATAAACATCACCTAGCAACAACTAAAACAATATGCATTAGTGACATTCTTGTCACAGCAGTCACTGGGAAGAAAATTAATTCTTTCCAAGCTGAAACCAGGGCAAAATGTTAATCCTATATTCTTGAAACAGAGAGGCTAAATGGCATTTGAAAAAAGTACAGCGAGATTAAGTGACCAGTCGATGTCACAGACGCAGTCAAGTAGCAGAGCTAAGGACAATAAATGCATCCAGTATTGGATTCTGATTCTTAATAATGCATTCCAGACAAATTCTGAAGACAAGATATGAAACCTTTACCATTCTCTCTTCCTCTTCCAGCGTTGCTCCCAGCCTGGTGTCACAAGCCTGTGGATGCAGGAGAGAGCCTCGTGTCCCCAGCAGCAGTGCAGTGGGGCAGCCCTGTGCGAGCACTGGGGTAAAGCCTCCGGTGGCTGTCAGCACGGGGTGGTGATGTACCTCTGTGGTGCTTGTACGCGGTAATAATGGAAGCCACAGAAGCATGTCAAAAAGACCAGCCTTTGCTTTCCATACTGCCTTTTGACCCACATCTACAAAATTTCCAAGGGACTCTTTGTCAGGAAATGTGGCGATAGGACAAGGGGTAACAGCATTAAATCGGAAGAGGGGAGATTTAGATTAGACATTAGGAAGAAATTCTTTGCTGTGAGGGTGGTGAGACCCTGGAAGAGGTTGCCCAGAGAAGCTGTGGCTGCCCCATCCCTGGAGGGGTTCAAGGCCAGGCTGGATGGGGCTTGGAGCAACCTGGTGTGGTGGGAGGTGTCCCTGCCCAGGGCAGGGGGCTTGGAACTGGATGATCTCTAAGGTTCCTACCAACTCTAAACAT
>VZRU01007858.1:499705-533908 GCA_013398155.1 Pedionomus torquatus
TCTTATACATTCATAAAATCAATGTTTGGAAATAGATGCATTGAGTCTGTAGTTCCGACGTGGTATGAACTCACCTGTGAGGGAAGCCACCAACACGTGCTTTGTAAGCCCAAAATGATTGTCCACTCTTTTTTCTTTTTTTAAATTTCAGGGGGAAAAAATTAAAAAAAAAAGATCCATAGCAACTCTGAAGCATCTTCTCTAGTGCCAAAGGGGCAAGATCTCTTCCTTCATTCACATCCTTGACTGTATAGTCCAAACGTTAACTACCTGAGCAATGAACAGACATAGGCTGGGATAAACACATGAAAGAAGGCAACCTATTTAGTCTGCTCGATCAAATAAGTAGGATGTCCTTTCTGTTAAAGCTCTCCCTTCCACAACAAAGCAGTTACCTTACTTCTTGCTCATGTCTCTCTCTAAACAGCACCGGCTTCATTGTTATTTGACAATAGACACAGGTTCAGCATTTGACAAGCAGTCAGAAAGAAGGAGAAGTACCCTTGAAGAATAAACAGCGTGCTGGTACCGAAAGAATTATCAAGAGATGGAAACAAACTAAAAATATTGCATTTCTTTAATCATTTCCCTTACAAGGTTACTGACTCAAAGAGAAAGCCCTGGTTTTCTTTCAGTATCATTTCACCTTGCCTTCATCGACTCCCATGCTGCATTTTTACATTTTCTACCTATTTAAGGACCCACCGAGGAACATGTTCACACATTCTTACTCATTTATCTTTGTCACTTGTAATTACCACAGTGGCCATTTTCTTGCTTGTGCATATTCCCGCTCTACTCCTCTTTCTTCCATCCCTCCTCGGAGGAGTGTGGCACTCTTTATTCCCGGCACCCTTGGCTGTACCATCTGCAGGAAGATCAAAGACAGGGTCATATCCATCTAATAACAAGAGAGGAAACAATACTGTAGGTGAACACTCTATTAGCCTCCTTCTTCATTTTATTCAGGTCAGCGCTCGGGGACTTTCAGATGTCTTTGAACAAATGGATGTGAAAATGAAAGACAAGTTACAAAGAAATAAGTTTCTTTTCTTACGCAAGTTAGGCTGATGGGTTGAACCACGCCGGTGTTATAATAGTCTTTTCCCTGGGTGGCTCAGGAAGCATCTTTTTCTGAACAATCCTCACCCTTCAAAATAAAGCATAAAAATCTGCTTCCATCTTGAGACTTGCAGCTATTAAAAAATGTCCAGAGGCGATAAACTGAAGCCTTGTGTAGGATACCGAGGACATTTATTATTGACAGGAAATCAGTCTGCCATGATAGCTGAGCTACAAGAGCTCTATAGAGAGGGGACTAATTTCTCCCCTGGTGTAAATAGGCAAAGCTTTCCTGACTCTGGTGATGCTGCATTAGCTTACACCAGCAGAGAATCTGAACTAAAATCTTTACTTTATTTGGGATGCCTGGAACTGCACAGTTCGGGTCACTGCACACCGAGAAGAGAGCTGCAGGGCAGGGGGATTTCTGGCTGGGTTTTGGAGCGCCACAACTCCACTTAAATTTCAGCTTTGGAGACCTTTCGAAACTTGGGGTGATTTTTTTGGGGGGTCCAACCAACCACCCTAAAGGCAAAAGCGACTGTTGTGATGTGCTTGGCACGGCTGATTCAGCCGGTACGTGAGGCAGCCTGTGCGCCTCTTGCTGAAAAACGCTTATATTAACTGAAAATAACCACTGCATTTCCTCCTGCCATGGAACTTTGGTACAGGAAAATATCCTGGGCAAATGCTCCAAATGGTTTTCTCAGGTGTTCGGGTTTTGGGTTTTTTTTCTTAAAGCATAGAGTTTCTTATATATTTCAGAAAAAGCCAGTGAGAGCATGGAGAACTCTTTTCAAAACAGAAGACAGAAAAAGAACCACAAAATATGCAGTTATGTCAATATATGTGCATAGGAGACATTTTCTAGTGCTGATAATGCTGTCTCCTACACTTTGTCTAATGCTGGTAATATTGAGTGTTGTATTAAAATCCCATAAAGAAGTGTGTCTTCAGCATGTGTAAAGTTTCAAAAAATGTCATTGCTATTGACTTTTGCAGCCCCTGGCTGAGGGCTGGCTCCTTTATTGGATTATTTTTTTCCCAGATGGGATTATATGAACTCAACTTTTCATCTGCGGAAAAGTCCCAGGTAATTTAATAGAAAACGTATTCCTCCTGCAGTATTCTAGAGGATGATTCAATGTTCTTTTTGGTAACAGCTTATTGCCCGCTAAATTCGGTAAGTTTTTAAGTGTGGTCTCAAAACCCACAAATGATTAATTTCTCAGTTCAGTAGGCCATCTAAATAAATGCCTACCTTCATGAATATGGGTAGTTTACTTGAAGTGATGAGAGTACTTTACCACATGGCTAACTCTAAGTTAATGGTAAGAGCTTTGCTAAATTAGGATCGTTATACATACACAATCCGTAAGATTTTTCTAAGCATACTCCCTTAATATAGTAAATTATATGAATCTGTTGCTACATTAACAGTGTTTAAGGAAATTAGTCGATGCATTCAATTATCTTCTGTAGAAAAAGAACAACAATTCCCGTCTTTCAAGGTTTCTTTGGGTAGTTGCTGTGGTTCATTATATGGTTTTTCAAATAATTACGGTAGTCATTTCATTGAGGATCAGTAGGATGGGATGCATCATGCTTGGCCTGGCTGCCCGAGTAGAACTTGGAGAGGGAGTGCAGTGATAGGACAAGGGGTAATGGTTTTAAATTGGAAGAGGGGAGATTTAGATTGATATTAGGAAGACATTCTTTGCTGTGAGGGTGGTGAGACCCTGGCCCAGGTTGCCCAGAGAAGCTGTGGCTGCCCCATCCCTGGAGGTGTCCAAGGCCAGGCTGGATGGGGCTTGGAGCAACCTGGTGTGGTGGGAGGTCCGTGCCCAGGGCAGGGGGCTTGGAACTGGATGATCTCTAAAGTCCCTTCCAACTCTAACCATTCTACGATTTAACTTGGGTAAGAAAAATAAATAAAAATATTATTGCTTAACTTTTTTTTTTTTTAATTCCTACCGTACTTTAATATGGAATGCTATTAGTTGAGAAAAAGAAAGACAGCATCAAGCATTGTGATACAGCTCCTTGCCACTGTTTAGAGTACCAGATGTCTCATTTTCATACACACAAACGTGGAGGTAGCAATCAGGGCACAGGAATAGCTGCTGGGGCCAATGGTTTTGTATTTGTTGTTGTTGTATGTTTTTTTGGTTGTATGTTTGTATTTTATTTTTTTTTAATAATAATAAAAAAAGCTTGCATTCTTTGAAATAACCCACTGACATCTGGAAAACTACTGCTAAGCAAGTGCCAGCACTTCATCAGACGATCATGTGGCTACACTGGCTCAACAGACTTATTTGGAACGGAGCCATAGTCAGGAGCACAACAATCCAGAATATAGCTGCAGCACAAAATAAATATCTAAAACCAGAATGAGTTAGTTTAATACACAAATAAGTTACAAGTTGAGGATAAACAGACTGCCAACAAAGCATCGTCCCTTGCCACATTAAAATGAGAACAAGCTGCCTTTTTCCTCCACAATGCAGAGGAAGAGAGGGTGGGAATACGAGGCTAAGAACTGATGCTGATGCAAAATATTCCTTTCGGAGCTGAGATATTTTGAAACAGATGACAAAAGTCTATTATTTTCAGGGCAGCTCATTAAAATGTATGAAGGTGGTGCCAGTATTAGAAAGACACCACTTACAATAAAGTCAGTAAATTTCAGAGAAGGACACCACTTACAATAAAGTCAGTAAATTTCAGAGAAGGTCACACCAGAGATCCTACATCAGGTGAAAAATACCTGTATGGTGCTATAATGGGGCTCCAGCAAGTGCTGGCAGAAATTCAGGTTTCTTAGGTCACCTGTCATCATAACAGTGACTGCTGGTTCTAGGAGAAGGATGAGCGTATTTTCAGAGAGCCCTCTGTGGATTCAGCAATTGTCTTCGGCTGCTCAGTGTCAGAGCCCTTGTCTCTTCCAAACTAAGTTCGGATCCGTAGCCCAGAGGTGCTTCACCAAGTGCTGTGGACC
Organism: Pedionomus torquatus; assembly: GCA_013398155.1. NCBI lineage: Eukaryota > Metazoa > Chordata > Aves > Charadriiformes > Pedionomidae > Pedionomus > Pedionomus torquatus. The sequence continues at coordinate 503,769 of VZRU01007858.1, forward strand.
ATGCAATTCAGTGGACAGTGAAATAACATGGCTGGAGACTAACATTTTGTAGACATGCACGTTCTGACAATCTGCAGACTCAAAAATCCCTATTTATGGTCAGAAGCCGTGGAAGAATTTTGCTGGGTTTCTTTTTGCATTCTGCTGGGAAAGCGCTGTCACTATTAATTGGTCTTTCATTTTGCTGTTTTACAGGCAGTTCTGTAAATTGTCACAAATCACAGGCAAATATTAAATTCTTTGGGACAGGAGCTGTCATTGGCTTTCTATTTGTAAAGTGCCTAACACAGTAGTTTGCCTCTTGGTCCACCTAGAATATCAATTTTAAATAAAGCAACCATCACCTAGCTCAGCTAACCTTTACCCGAGATAAACATAAATAATACAACATACACAGACTTGCAGTAATAAGGTAAAAATCAGTACCCATGCTCCATCCGACCTCTCTGCGCGCAGATTTATGACCCGGGAGAGACGCTAATGAAGTTCAATCTTTGCGTAGGATGGAGAATCATAGAATCATAGAATGGTAGAGTTGGAAAGGACCTCAAAGATCATCATGTTCCAACCCCCCTGCCCTGGGCAGGGACACCTCCCACCACACCAGGTTGCTCCAAGCCCCATCCAGCCTGGCCTTAAATAGTTCCAGGGATGGGGCAGCCACAACCTTCCTGTTCCAGTGCCTCACCACCCTCACAGCAAAGTTCTTCCTAATATCCAATCTAAATCTCCCCTCTTCCAGTTTAAAACCATTCCCCCTTGTCCTGTCACTACACTCCCTGACCAAGAGCCCCTCTCCTGCTCTCCTGGAGCTCCCTTCAGATCCTGGAAGGCTGCTCCAAGGTCTCCCTGGAGCCTTCTCTTCTCCAGGCTGAACAGCCCCAACTCCCTCAGCCTGTCCTCACAGCAGAGGTGCTCCATCCCTCTGATCATCTTCGTGGCCCTCCGTTGGACCCGTTCTAACAATTCTATGTCCTTTAAGAAGAGAAGCACCAAAGGTCTGGAATTAAAGGTTTTCTTAGGCAGGAAGATACTGTTTTCTTAACAGTTGAAAGGAGGACCACACCATCAAATTTTCCACACAGCTTTGTTGTAAAATGCACCAAAAACACGTTGGAGGGTTCAGCTTTGATAACATCTCCTTTTCTAGGAGGATGGTAACAACAGGAGTAATCACATCAGTAGCGATATGGCACACGTAAGCTGTTACCAGTGTCTTAACAAGCCTAGTCAGAATTCATGTTGATTTATGAGCTACAGTTTCCCTTGGAATTCCTACAGTTTCCAGACAGATCTTCCAACCTTTGCTTAAAAATACAGGACCTAAAGCAAATGAGCAAACTGCTCAAGACCTTGTTATGTTACCTTAATTGTTGTAGTTTTAATCAGTTCAAGAGCCTTTTTTTCACGCAATCGAAAAAGCATCGAGCTCCAATCGGGTCTCGTTCAATCCCCTGACCACGAATGGGTCTCCAGCAGTCTCTGAGGGAATCTCATCCTGTAAAATCACAACATGGGACTCAGGAATATGAGTGCCCAGGGTGATTGGCGGGTCCAAATGCTGTTTTTTAACTTAAAGAAAATCCAAACTTCCTGGCCCTCTTGTAACTTGAATTGGAACCTTTAAAAAAGTTTACTTTCAAAAGCAGCTGGAAAGCAATGTCTATATCTATTAACAGGGTGGGTACCACTTCAAGTATTTTTTATTGTGATTATTTTCTTAGAAAATAATCCTTGTTAACAAAATACTGGGAAAAAAAAAAAAGAACAGAATGATCAATATTGAACCTTTGCTGAAATAAAAGCTGCAGTGTCACAAGCCTCTTCCTTTAATTTCTGAAAGAAAGTATTCTTATTTCACTACACTCTTATTTGTCATCAGACTTTTCCTGAGCAAACAGCTGATTGAAACAAATCGTTGGATGACCTGTGTGGCAGATCGTAACGTGATCCTGAAAAGTGACATTTCAAGTATCGAATACTGAAGTGCTGTAAAATAATATCTGCAAAAATTAGTATAAAATTGATGCTGACAGTTCACGGCATGATAGAGTTCAGGCAGTCCAGCTCTCGGCCCCTGAAACAAGCTGAACAATCGAATCCAGCCATGACAATTCCAGTCGTCTTGGCAGGAGCACACCACGCTTAACTCCCTCGTTGTCCCTGTGATCTCAGCAAACCCGGGTCAATTCCGCTCTGCCATCTTCACCGTCACGAAACCATCACCTTATGCCCCTCCCTGAAGCTTCATCTGTCCTCACAACGGAATATGGCAGATAAAATTTTGAGCAGAAATGCTCAAATTGCAGAAAAGTTAAAAAACTTGACCAGAAATGCTGACTCTCCAGTAAGAAAATTTCTTCCAATTGGCTGTACAAACTGCGCATCCTGGAGCTTCCTCTGATTGCCTGATGTCTCATTTAGAGAATCTCACAGCAAATAACTAAAAGCCAAGATCCACAGATAATTGCCCATTAGGAAAAAAAAAAAAAAAAAAAGAAAAGAAAAAAAAAGAAGCAGCTTTTACATGGATACTTATCAAGACTATTAGAAGAGTGATCTTATTTCTTCGTACTTGTGTATTTACTCCCAAAATAACTAAGCTTTGGGGTTGAGTTGTAATCTGTCACAGTCAACTGATGCTTCTTGGACTCCAAAAGCCCAGGAACCACTTGTCCTATTCTTCCCCTTACAGACAAGGAGCCAAAGCATCACTTCTGACCTCAGCTCATGTCACGACATAAGGAAAGACGCAGTGTCTGGTTATTATGAATAATAGTTTGTAGTGGCCAGTCCTACCCTTATTAAAGTTAATAGGGAACTGGGTAACCGAGACAACAGAACAGTGGGCAGCAAATTAACTTCAGCAGCATTAGATTCAATTTGTGTGTATTTATGCAATTTAGGACAGGAAAAGAAAACAAATACATCAGTTTTAAGGAAAAAAAAGACGATTCAAGATTTTGTGTGGGTCATTTTGATTGAAAAATTACTGCTTCGGTAGTGGTGCAGATGAACAAATGCAGTGGACACTATATCCTTTAACTAATCCTTCATGAAAACGCCTTTGTTCCACTTGAAAAATTCATTACAGTCAGTCAATCAACATCATCATCAGGAAACCAAATTCCATCAGCACAACAATATTTTAAAGTTAATTTTTGCAAATCTCCAGTGCCATCCTGGCTTTCAACAACATCGAATGAAAGAAGAGCGTTTCCCTTCATTTTGTGGATTATTTGCATTCAATATCTTAAAAGACCATGCTTTAAAAAAAGAAAAAAGGGGGGGAGAGGGGGGAGAAGATGAAGTGTTTCTAACTCTGAGAGATCTCATATAATTAAGCCTCCAGCTGCATACATTTTTAATATCACAGACAACATGGTAATTGACATACGTGATTCTGGATCACACTTCAGATTTTAAATTATTTCACTCAACTGAAATGCATTTAAGTGCACTATCCAGACACTTTCAGTAATTCAGCTTTTAATGACTATCTGTCTCTTCAGTGCTACCTTTGATGTTAAAACAGTCTAAGAAATAATGTAATTTTCCCACATTGTCATTGGGTTATATTCAAATGTTTCTTAAATATTTTATTTAAGAACTGTCCCTGACCCCAACCACAGCAAAAAAGTGTGAAAAGACTTTACTTACAATAATTTTATGTCTTGTAGTTGGCTAAATTCATTCAGATGACCAGGACCTCAAAACCAGCATTGATTGCCGAATCTGAAATAATATCAAAGGAATAAATCAAGAGGTTACAGCAGACATAAAAATACAAGATGTAGCAATGAGTTCCCGATAATTAATGTTTCCAAGATTACACCGTCTGAGACCTTTGAAGATATAATCATGTTCCTATGAATCAAAATTAGTAGCTTGGGAAGTTTTGTTACCCACCGTGCTCATGGTCCACTAGGCCAAAAAGGAGCATGTACCATCCAGTGGCAGATAATATTTAAATCGCTGGCAGTTAGCAGATATGTAATTCAAGGCTTCACTTTAATAATACTCTGCCACTGAAATCTCTGAACTCTATGCTCAAATAAAGAAACTCAAAAGGCTATATAACGGGCACGGTTAAAGCAAGCAGATCCACGCTCTCTCTTATTATTATTGTACTCGTGAGACCCCACCTGGAGTCCTGTGGCCAGCTCTGGAGTCCTCAACAGAGAAAGGACATAGAATTGTTGTAACGAGTCCAGCAGAGGGCCACGAAGATGATGAGAGGGATGGAGCCCCTCTGCTGTGAGGACAGGCTGAGGGAGCTGGGGCTGTTCAGCCTGGAGAAGAGGAGGCTCCAGGGAGAGCAGCCTTCCAGGATCTGAAGGGAGCTCCAGGAGAGCTGGAGAGGGACTCTTGGTCAGGAAATGTGGCGATAGGACAAGGGGTAATGGTTTTAAACTGGAAGAGGGGAGATTTAGATTGGATATTAGGAAGAAATTCCTTCCTGTGAGGGTTGTGAGGCACTGGAACAGGTTGCCTAGGGAGGTTGTGGCTGCCCAATCCCTGGAGGGGTTCAAGGCCAGGCTGGATGGGGCTTGGAGCAACCTGGTGTGGTGGGAGGTGTCCCTGCCCAGGGCAGGGGGGTTGGAACTCGATGGTCTTTGAGGTCCTTTCCAACTCTAACCATTCTATAAGTCTATGATTCTACATTATTTCCAGCTGCAGATAGAATCGGTGAGGTTTTTACCTATTATTTTACCTATTAAAAAAGAAAACAAAAAAGCCCAGGATGTAACCTGGAGGAATGGTCTAAACCCCTTCAGTATAAATGCTGTTACTAATGGAAAATTCTTGAACCGTTGCTGTAAATATATTCAATATATTCAATATTATTTCTTCATTTAAGAAGCAAGAGGGAGATTTGTCACAACCTCATGTGCAAACTCCAGTTTTAAATTTTCTTTTACTTCTCTGTGTTAAACTTATCTTACAGCCAGGGCACAGTTTTAAAAGTAAAGTTTGCTTTTGCTGAAAGAAGTCATTTTCATTAAGGCGTTGGCTGGTTTTGCCAACGCTTTCAGACAATGCAGACACGAGACACGATGTAATCACTGCAAAATGGAGTTGGTGTAATTTTACAGGGATTGCTTCGATGCAAATAAGAGGTTTCTGCAGGTTCTGGACAATTGCTGTGTAGGATAAATCACTGTAGCTCTCTCTTACCTCCTTCCTGTAACTGTCATCTTTCCTTCTCAGATCCCTTCTGCTCTTTAGAACCACTAAAGCCCAAGATACACAGAAATTTATGCTCTCTATCGTGTCTACAGGTTTTATTATTATTTTTCTTCTTTAAGAATGTATTACGTTTGGTTTAGAGAACCTTCTTTTTCTTTACGTGATATTTTTAACAGAATCAGCCAGGGATCATTTTTATTGATTCTTCCCTAAAGATTTTGTTTGGTTGTGGACGGAGTCGCATGACCTCCTTCTGCTTCGGGCTACATTTTAATTAATCACAATGAGTAGAAATGATCCAGACAACACAGACTTCATCTGACAAGTGCGTTTGTTTTTTCACTGCATTTTTGATTTCTTTGCGTTCAGATTTTTTATTTTTTATTTTTTTTTCCCCTAAAGAATATTTAACGGTATCCAAATGCGCAAGCTCAACTAACGCCCTGCATCATTCCTGCCATGGACAAAGAAACCTCCCCTGAACCTTCCCCTCAGGCAGAAAGATAACCTTTTTAAAAAAAAGACAGGCTTTGTAATATGCCCCGCAGGTCAACTAAACACTTCACAGGCTGAACCTAATGTTGCCCAACTACAACTGCAGCATCATTCAGCAACCTGACAGCAATTCAGTGTGAGAAGATGTCACATTTCCACTCCTCAGAATGGAAAACCCACGACAGATATAACCAATCCTGTCCTTCTCCAGGAAGTTTTCATTTGAAAAGTACAGAAAAGCAGTACAAAATATCATTGGGTTTCCATATGCTGGCACTGGAAGTGTCAGCATCGCCTTCAATACTGTAAGCATCTTCACCTTCACCCCCACGATTCTCTGTTGCAGGAGATGACCCATGACTATAGCAACCACCATGATCACGCAGTCCTTTCTCATGATATTTGTAAGAGACTGAGATAACAATTCTGGCAGAAATGGTCAGAAGAAAGACCTGGAGGGCAAATCCAAGAAAAGTAAAGTTTGAGGGAGCATGTAGGACCTTTTTCCCAGAGGCTGGAGAGCCTGAGCAGGAGTTTTTCTTCCCGAGGATGTGTGATTACCTGGCTGCCAACTCCTGCCACCCCCATAAGTGGAGAAATTTCTCATCGGTTCCAGACCGGTACATACACCGAGGGTGCAGAACAAATCTAGATGATGGTGACTTTTGTCTAAAGGATACTAAATATATTCCAGATCTACAGCAAGATACAGGTGCCAAAGTGCTGTCTAACCTCTCCCCCTGAGAAGTAACTCAGTGCAAATTAAAACCCTGCTTAGTTGCGTCTCATCCTAGAAACATGTGGAATCTCAATTTTTTTTTTTTTTCGATCAAGAAAAGGACAGCAAGAAAGAAAATGCAGCCAGAATTTCATAACCTCAGGGTTTCTAAAATCACCCACCATAGTCAGGACCAGGATGGCCATCCTTGCCCAGCAACTAAGTAAATATTCACCAGAAAAACTGCTTTAACAACAAAACTCTTTTCCTGAAGCAGAAACCAAAGTCCCATCTCCAGTCTCCTAGAAGGAGTGGTAGTCACAGAAGAGGGGAGGGCCGGCCATCTGGTTTGGTTTGATTTTTCTTCTGCTTTGTGTTGTGAAAGATGGAAATGCCTTAAAAAAAAAAAAAAAGTTGCTTTAGAAATACTTTTCCTTCTATCTCCTATTGTCGGGGTACTTCCAGGAGGTGCCAGATCCAGACTTTCGTGCAGAGGAGGGTTTAATTCCACCTTTTGCCTCTCAACAATGACTATTTTGACTAGTACATTTTCAGATGAAAATCAAAGGAAGGGCTAGATTTTAAATCAAAGAATTCTCTCTCTCTGTTTTTTTTTTTAAGTCCTCATTCTCCATTTTTTGGGTAGTTTCTTTTTGTCAGATAATGCTTAGGTCTGTAATTGAAGAGTCTTCACAGCGATGAAGTTAAGAACACTAAGATGTCTTTGTGACGGTGTCATGTTTGTCATGGGTGGAGATGACAAGAAGGAATTAGTACCAAAGGCACTGAAAGCGATGCCGGAGAGGGGGAAAGACGGGGAATTCAGCAGAGCTTGATCCATGACATTTACTTGGCTTTATCTCACCCGAGTAATGTGCACTGCTGATTTCCAAGGCACTGATAGGAGGAGATGAGTTTTAAAAACCTAGAGGGTAAGTAGGACACACAACACCTTGCACATGCTGAATTTGTAGAACTTCTCCAGGCAGCGGGCAGGAGCTATTATAACTTTATTGTTTCAGGATATAAGCCTATTATACTCCGCAAATGAATACAGTGATATTTTGCTGTATCGGTTGAAAAGATTAACAGTTCACAAAGCAAACTGCCGAGTGCGGCAAATTAAATACATTAAAATGTGCAAGCTTAAAATTCTATACTCCCTGCGCTATAAACTTACATACAATACAGTTTAAAGGGTCTCGGTGGCTCCGTTAATAATGCACTGGCCTGTCAGCTTTCTGGATGCAATTGAAGCAGGTTGGGTTGCAGTAAGCCATGACAGGGGGTGTTTTTCTCAGCCATTAATGAATGCTGTAGGTAAATTGTGCAGTAAGAAGGTGGCCCAGAGGTATATTAGTGCCACAGTAAATGTGCTGGGATTATTTTAAACTGTTATTATTAAAAAGGAAAAAAAAAAAAAAGAAGAGATTTTTGGTTGAATCTCCAACAGCCTAAAAATGGAGAAGGACTGGAATAGGGAGATACGTGCTCAGTCTAAACCAGGGAAGGCTTCAACAGAGCCTCTTCTCATGTGGCTTGTCATTTTTAAACCTTTTTCTCTAATAATGTGCATCTGACAGAAGAACCAGCCCTAAGCGTTGTCTGGAAATTGCAAGAAAATAAGCACTAAGAAGAGCCTAGTCCCAAGGATTTAACGCATTTTCCTCTCCAGCAGCTGCCAGAATGTCTCCAATGTAGGAAGCACAAATACTTCAAAAGAAAGGGCTTGATCTCAGCTAATATTATTTAGCATTAACATGGACAGAATCGCCCTGCTTCCTGGAGCAACAGCGTATCGGGCCTCCTACACGCCAGTTTCAACAAAAGGACATTTCCATTTCCAAGCGCATCCATCAGTTTTGTTTGTTTTCAGTGAAAATGTAAGTGGTACCCGAATCAGCCAAGAGTCTTGAATTTGAATTCTCCTGAATGGGGAGGTCATCTTTTAAATGTGCCAGGGAAGAGGGAGCTGCTTCTGGTATGACTGGACAGGTTAGAAAGGGGGAAAAGAGAAGAAATTTCATACGAATAAGAAGAAATTCATGACGGGAAAAGAAATATCAGAGAACACTAATTCTAATGCAGCTTGCAAGCCACAGGCAACATTACCCTAAGTTGTGTCATGAGTTTACACAAGTCTTTCAGCTGTTTGAAATTTCTAGCCACAGACTTGCATACCTCCTTCTTGAAAATCATTGTATGGCAAAAAAAAACCTTGCACTTTCTAGGACACATAAAAGCTGGCATTTTCTACGAGCTTCAGAAGATGCTTTCAAAAGTCAAGGGTACAATCCTTTACTAGCCCCTCTTCCTGAAGAATCTTGCAAACCTAAATCGTGTAAGCCTTTTGGCTGTAGTTGTAACTCTGATGGAAATGGAAATAAGTAGTTTTATTAGCTTGAGTTTAAAAACATCTTAACTTCAAGAAAAAGGCTATTTATTCATCCACATGACACAGAAAATGCTTTGGATTAAAGTACTTTCATTACAAAAGTGGTGGGAAGGTAAAATACAATTAGGCTCAGCTAGATCATTTTAATGTTTGATTATAACCAACCGAGCTGGGACAAATCTTCGTGCCAGCAGTAAGATCCTGGTGATAATAGGGTTACATATCCTCTGTAAAATAAAATGTGAAATTTACATGCAAAGTGGTATGTTCTCTTGATGCACACATATAACTCCCATTAGCGTTAATGGGAAATATATGTGCCTATCGAGAAGAAAATATACCCCATTAAATTACCAAACACCACGTCAGTTTCTGACGTCTTCTGTTATGATCTATGCTCATACAGCAAAAATTTTAATAACTCAGCTCAGACATACTGGTTATCATACGTAGATCTTGAAGGATTTTAAGAAGAGTACGTCCACGCAACTCAAAGACACCAGTGAGGAAACTGGAACTGTGCCTTGCAGGTGTCCTCCAAAAAATCCTGCAGCAGATATGGGAAGAAAAAAATTGTACAGGACCATAGAACTCAACACAGTTGAATGTATCATGATTCAGGCCAGGGAAACTATTACATACTCACAATTAATCCCTTTCTAAAAAGCTGTGGTGGGTTTCATAGAATTGTAGAATCATCCAGGCTGGAAGGGACCTCCAAAAGGTCATCTAGTCCCACCTCCCCACAGTCGCAGGGACACCCCCAACTAGACCAAGTTGCCCAGGGCCTCGTCAAGCTTCACCTTGAATATCTCCAGGGAAGAGACCTCAACCACCTCCCTGGGCAACCTGGTCCAGTGTTCCACCACCCTCAGAGTAAAGAAATTTTTTCTAATATTCAACCTAAATCTACCTTTCTCCAACTTAAGTCCATTGCCCCTCGTCCTATCTCAGCAGGCCTTAGGTTTGTCCTGACTGAACGCCCATCCAGCTGCTCCCTCGCTCCACTGCCTTGGTGGGATACAGGAAAATAGGGTGAGATAACTCAACTGTAGGGAGATTGCTTGTAAACTGCTGTCATGGAAAAAAAGAGACTCGTTTGGGGGAAAATCAGTTTAATTTATTGCCAATTAAAAAAAGATTTGAGTAGTGAAAAACAGAGACACACATTAGAACAACAGCTGGGTAGATAGATTCCTCAAAGCAGCTGGACCTACTTCAGGTTTCTGGCTCAGGCTGGAATTATCTGCTTCCTCAAAATGTTTGTAAGGGTCTGGGGAAACACATCCTCTGTGAGGCTGAAAAGCTTGCCCTTAGTTCATTCCCACAGATTTCCAGTCCTTTGCTCTGACTCCCCAAGTAACCTGCTCTTAAACAGTTCTCACCAAAAAAATGACTTTTCCTCTGCTCGAAAACAGGTCATTTCTGAAATAAAACCTACAAACTTGGGTAAATCTTCCAGTCGAACACGCCTCGTGTAAAGCACTGGGTGAACTGACCGCTATTAGAGCTCGCGAGGTGCTGTCTAATGAGGAGAAAGGACATCTGGATGAAAGATGGAATGAGGATTTTTGGCAGGAAAACTGGAAAATATACTGGTTTCTGTGATATTTTTCAGAGATGCTTGCAAATTGGATGTAATTTGTGCTATTAAATATAAAAAGGCAATCTATAAACATATCCATAACATAACACACACACACAAACAACAACAAAAAAAGAGATAAATAACCCCCCTGGTCATTCAGCAGCCTCTAGCATTTAAGTGTCTGTTTGTTGGGAATACTTCCATTCTAATTTTGACCCTGCTGTGAAAGCTGGAAGTGCTAAGTAAACACTGAATTCATAAATTTTATTTTATTTTAAGATGCTCACCTCCAGATTATTCGAAATAATCCAAACTGGAGAAGAAAATCCACTAACCTGCAATTTCAAGAAGTCGTGTATTATTTTTCATTTTTCAGCTTTTTCACGATTTTCTACATTTTCCACATTTTATGAATGTGTTACATTTTATCCTTTATCTTACAGTAAACCCCAAATGTCTCAGGCTGGAGAAGAGGCTACGCAGTAGCCAACATCCCAATAGCAGAGAGCGATTTCTTTTCCTCGCTGCCTTAGCCCTCGAGGAATTGATTTTAGGGGGATGACAAAAATAGCTCAGGAAATAGGTCCAGGCTCTCAAACTGATGTACCTCAGAGGTTCTGTGATTTCAGCAGAGATATGCCAATTCACACCTGCCAGCAAATCTGGCCTTCACCCTTTAAAGTGGCAATTACGAGATGTATATCGCCTCATGATGAGATTTATATTATCAAGCACATTCTGGGGAGTTTTCCTTGCCACCTTCAGGGAAATAGTTATTTACAGATGAGTCATTGACATGTCTTGAGCTATCACAGAATCTCCAGAGAATCATCAACCTTTTCCTCCACAGCAGCAAAGGGAAGAAGAGCGGCCTTTTCAGCTCTGAAATGTCATTGGTTTATTGGGGATCGTGTCTTCAATACCTCTTCAGCCCTTCTATTAATGTCTTTGGATAACACTTAAATTTATGCATAAATATTTCCACTCTGAAGTGTTTAGATGACCATGTTAGGGTTCATAATTCATTTCCTTTTGAAAAAAAAAAAAAAAGGATAAAAGCAAATGATTTAAAACTCAGCAAAACACCACAAAGACAAGTTGAGGGGATACTGTCAGGTTAGAGAAGGTAGAAGTGAAAGATACCTAAAGGTACCTCCCAGTATCAAAACAACAGTCTTTTCTTATATTTATATCTGTTTTCTGCGTAAAAATGTTCCCAACCTTTTTCATCCTTTGGTAGTTCAACGTGATTAAATCCCCGACTGAAAAAAATACAGCCAAAAGTGCCAATGGAAACATGTGTGCTTTGACAAGTTCCAAAGTTTATCTGAATTATGTCCTTCTCTATTTCCAAGTCTGTAATAGCAGATTTGGCCATAAAAGATGATGTTTTTCAGGTGCAGTTATTGTTGAAATAGCACATGGGCCAGGCAAAACTATTAATCCTCTACAACGGGCTGAAGTACCTGCTCTTCTTTCCTTCTCAAGGCATGACTTTAAATATCAATTAATGTGTTCCCAAATTTTATTCCAATAAAGTAACCTGAAATAAACGACAAATGCAAATTATTTTTGCCCAAACACACCCACTTTCCCAAACAACTGACCAAAGAGAACTGTGGAAACAGGCAAAAAGCTGCTAAAAGCCCCGAAGTGACTGCTCTTTGTATGTAAAATGGAATTTTTAGAGGGACAAATGGGTCGCTTCAGCAATCCTGCTCTACTTGTGACTGTGGGCGCTGTACGGAAAAATATGGCCTTTGCTGGATAAAAGGAGCTCGATTCAAAATTCAGAGTTATTGTGGGCCCAGGTCAGATCCCGACTGGGGCCTGACCCAACCTGTCATCTGACTTTCAACTTCTCACTTTTTATCTGCCACCGGGCCCTAATTTCCATTGATTAAGACTAAATTGATTTTCCAGAATACTGAAGAAAAGAATAACACAATGGAAAACTTTGTGATTTGTCATATTAATGAATGGAGTGTAATTAATGGCAAGAAAGAACTGAAAGAGACACAGTCCAATAAGTCATCACGATATCAGTAACTCCATTTAGTGAGGGAGAAGAGAAATGAAGTTACAGGCCTCAGAAATAGGAGAATTTGTGTGACCATCACGAGAAACTACGTATTTGTATGAACAAAAATAATAACAGGTCTGGATCATGGGAGGAATAAGTATGGAATTAACTTGAAGAGCAAAACTACTGCAAAAGTTACAATAAGAAGTTCCCCGCTCTGATAGAACTTTAAAGGTGTTCCAAGCTAAATTAAAGATAAATTTAGAGACTCACATAAAGTCTCACAAGCTTTGCCATGGACAAGTAAAATGCTGGTAACTTACTCTGTCCATTAGGAAATTACAAAATGTACTCTAAACTGCACATCTTGGTGTTCTTAACTTCATCGCTGTGAAGACTCTTCAATTACAGACCTAAGCATTTTCTGACAAAAAGAAACTACCCAAAAAATGGAGAATGAGGACTTAAAAAAAAAAAAAGAGAGAGAGAGTATTCTTTGATTTAAAATCTAGCCCTTCCTTTGATTTTCATCTGAAAACGTACTAGTCAAAATAGTCATTGTTGAGAGGCAAAAGGTGGAATTAAACCCTCCTCTGCATGAAAGTCTGGATCTGGCACCTCCTGGAAGTACCCCGACAATAGGAGATAGAAGGAAAAGTATTTCTAAAGCAACTTTTTTTTTTTTTTTAAGGCATTTCCATCTTTCACAACACAAAGCAGAAGAAAAATCAAACCAAACCAGATGGCCGGCCCTCCCCTCTTCTGTGACTACCACTCCTTCTAGGAGACTGGAGATGGGACTTTGGTTTCTGCTTCAGGAAAAGAGTTTTGGTGTTAAAGCAGTTTTTCTGGTGAATATTTACTTAGTTGCTGGGCAAGGATGGCCATCCTGGTCCTGACTATGGTGGGTGATTTTAGAAACCCTGAGGTTATGAAATTCTGGCTGCATTTTCTTTCTTGCTGTCCTTTTCTTGATCGAAAAAAAAAAAAAAATTGAGATTCCACATGTTTCTAGGATGAGACGCAACTAAGCAGGGTTTTAATTTGCACTGAGTTACTTCTCAGGGGGAGAGGTTAGACAGCACTTTGGCACCTGTATCTTGCTGTAGATCTGGAATATATTTAGTATCCCGTGACAAATGGTAACTATAAAATTATGATTTCATGTGGTACAAGATTAAATCCTTACTCTTACTCCAGTAATTGTCAAAAGAAAGGATTCAAGTTGTGCCATTTAGCATTTTAATTGCAGGCTTTGTTCTTAGTGTGGATTAATTTTATGCCATATTATGTTCTTGTAATAATTTTGTTATGAAATGAAGTATTGGGGAATGGAAAATATATCGTCTTATGTACAGTATTCCATGAATTAGAATAATGTACTATCGTACCTTGACCTTTTCTATATTCTGTAATTTGACTGAATGGTCATTGCACTTTTCCCTCATTAACAAACTGAATAACCAATAGCTGAATTGATGAGATGGGCATGAAGTCAAGAAACAGAATAATGCAATAGTCACGGCAGCAGAGTATAGTGGATGACTATGTCTAAGAGAACACATGAGCCATTAAATCTCAGAATCAGCGAGAGGGACTGGAATGAGAGTGGAAAGTGCACAAGAAAAAAATGCTTCCCTGACAATAGAGCAAGCTGAGCCCATTCTTATTAAGCCCTTGAAGAATTCTATTGCCACATAAAACATTAGAGCAAGTGAAATATTAAGGCCTAATATAGACAATAAACATATCACTAGAGTAGACAAGGCTTAAAGTTTCTCTAACAAAGAGTTTAATATCAAATATTTATAAGCGGATTTAAATTCTAATGAGCTGACAGTCATCATAGACACACAATAGCACCATGATAGGAGTATTACAAATTAGCCATATGAGACCATTGTCTAGGTCTTCCCTTTCAAGCAGACCATACCCACAGTGACAGCCATTCCACAATACTGTGCTAGTCACACCAGGAACGAACAATGCACTGAAGAGAATGGAGGAAATTAAGCCACATCTTTGTAAAATAAAATAACCACGGTTATCTCACAGTAGGTTCAGTGATAAAACTGCACTTTGACTCTACAAGGTGCATCGGTTGCAAGAAGATTCAAGAGATGTTAGAGTTATATATTGACTCTGTTTACCTTGCTGGATTCAGCAGTCAATACTGCTTGTCATGAGCAGCCAATAAACTGCCTCCACTCAGCTTTACAAATATTTTCAGTCATTTTGCCCCACCTAGTCTTCTCCAACAACTGGTAGGGAGTTGTCTTTACCATGGATGTCTTCCTTCCCAAAGTCCCAAGTGTCATCCAAGAGGGGTACAAGCCTGGGATAACTCCTCATCAGCATCATTTCCAGCCACCATTGGTGGTTTGGATCACCAGAACGAGAAATAAAATTCCTTTAGTAGAGGATAAAAGGTGAGTGCTGCAAATTTGCAACTAAAGCTGAGCTCTGGCTTCAGTAACGTTATTTTTAAGCTGCTGCACTTCTCCAGTGCAGCTGGAATTAGATCCGTGATTTTGCATGGGGTTACTTTAAGCTCGTAGTGTCACGGTCCTTCCTCACATCAGGACAAAGGATTTTTTGTGATCATTTATACAGCTAAATAAGAAGTAGGCAATTACTTGCAGCTAGGTAAGTAATATTGCAAATGTAACATTTTCAGATTGCTATCATCAAAGCTCTGGGCAGAGTGAATCAGAACAAGAAATTTTACGCTTTCTCCTGGTTTACACAAAATAGCTGCAAATCCATCATTCATTCTGATGTGTTTTCTTTTGATCCCAAGAAAGAAATATATTTATAATTTCCAAAAGGACTGCCTCAGAGGTAAGTGGTATCCAAATATTGTTCTGTAGAGATAAAAAATGTGGAGTGTCAGTGGTGTTTGGCTGTGGATTGATGATGCATTGCACAAGGATGCAGAGACATCATTCCTATAAAACTTGTAACGTTATAGTTTAGGGTATATTTAACCTTTAATACAAATAATTTTTATTTCCCCTCTCCCCCCCTTGGATTTCAAAGCATTTTATTATTTTATATTGTTTGGTTTGTTGTGGTTTTGGGTTTTTTTTCCCTGTGTTTGCCTGTACTGTGGCTCCTGCAATTTTTTACTTTGGCAAAACTGGAATTGTGGACTCAATTGCAAAGAACAAGAGTAATATAAAGAACTCCAAGAGTATCAGCTTAAGTTGAACAGATTTCAGTGTAAATGAGTGTGAAATTGGGCTTTCAATAGGAAGTCTGAAATGGTGAAATGCTTTTTATGTTGGAACTGTCATCCAAATCAATCTTCAGAAAAGGCTAAGTCTGTAATTTAAACTCACAAAACCTCCCAGAAAATAGAGGGACACAAATATCCTTGAATTCCCTGCTTCTGATTTTGTCCTGTTCTTCTTCGATCTCTCTCTGCCCTCCACTCAGTTTCCATACCATGATTAGTCCCTGATTTCTTTCCTGTGTATTATATATAATCATTGGATGGAGTTTTCCATGTGACATTATTTTCTGAGCAATAAAGATTGGCAGGGTTTTTCTATTACGTGTGAGCCATCACTTGGTCCTCAGTTCAAAAAACCAAAGGGATCCCTGGAGACGCTTCAGGATTAACGCTGTCCTTAAACACCCTTGGTGGCATTTGTCCAAAATCAGTGGATGGACAAAGATAGCATTTGACCTTGGGCATCCATCCTTTGGAAACCTACCGCTGACCAGTACAAGGGCGTTTTCTGGAGATATTCCTTTGACCTGTACCTGATGCCAGCGGCAGCGGGATTTAGTGGTTGGGCAGGGACCCAGGCTGTGGATTCGCCAGCCAAAATTTGCCTGCTCCGAGAAGCCAGACCTCTTGGCTCTGAGCGATAATTGAGTCAGAACTGCAGCAAATTAGGCAGACCTTGAAGAATGAAATGGTTAAAAACCCCACAACAGCTGAAAAGCAATAAAAGGAAAGCAATTTAGCAATAGGTGCTAGCGGAAAGGAAGACAGGGAGCTATTTCTAACAAAAGGTGGCTTTGAAGCCTTGATATTTCAACAGTTTTCAGTTAACTCAGGGCTGAGGAGGTTAACTGTATTAGAGAAATGTGAAAAGTTCTACTCCAAATAAAAGTTAAACTTATAATATAAATATATATATATATTTTTTTTTTTTAATCAGAGTATTTGAAAAGCAAACAAGAACTCAAGGAGTTTAAAAATCAACCTAAGCCTACATTCAAGTGCTTTCTTTTCAAGCCATGACTAAGAACACGAATGAAACAATTTGAAAACAGCATGAAACTCTTGCCAAAGTAACTCTGCTGGAGTAATTACTACCAGTTGAGGACAGAAGTCACTAGAGGCAGCTGAGGAGAGCGGCTAGTTTCATGCCTGGAGAGTTATTAGAGAATTCGAAATATTCCCAGTAGAGAGATGTGTGGTCAGGTCCTCGGCAGACAGGAGCAGTGAGTCTTCTGCAGGCAGAGGATCTTCAAAGCCAGTGGATGGACAGAGTTCCAGTCAGTGGAAGCTCTCACAGTCAGCCCATGGAGGGCGTTGGAACCAGATGGTCTTTAAGGTCCCTTCCAACCCAAATCATTCCATAATCCTCTACGGTTCTATGAACTGGTGAGCAAATGCCTACTTCATCCTTTGGCAGAAGTCTCTAACCACGGAGTATAGAATGAAGTAGGTCCTGGTCTCAGCCAAAAACCCACCAAACTTATCTTCTAATAAGTCAGACTAAGAACTGGAGCACAGAGCATCCAGGAGCACAATCATTTCTCTTGAATCTACCATGAAACTTTTGCCAAGAGCTGGGGGCCACAGCTGCTTTCTTGCCTAATGTGAATCAGGGCCCCATGACAAAGCAGACAATTAAGATTGTGCCTAATTTCTGGAAACGGGGCAAGAACTAAAATGGATTGTGCAGCTAAGAACAGGAGATGATGCATGTATAGGATAAAATGGCACATCATCAGCTCAGCGGGATTCTTCACAGGAGCACTGGTGAGCACTGCTGAAATGCTGTGTTGTTCAAGGATATAAACCCCACAAAATTACATTAATTAATGTCAAGCTGCTACATCGGTTACCAAGACACCCAAACCAGTTATATTAGTACTTGAAGAAGATGCTGATGACAAAAGGTAAATAGATGAAATGTGGCAGTTCAAATGATGCACTTATTACTTCTAAGGGACTCTGCCCAGTAAATGTATAGATCGAGAATAATTTTATTAGAAGGCAGAGTTTCAAATAACATCAGAGAAAAGGATATCTGTGATTGTGTTAATTGTAACTGTATTGGGTTCCCTTCAGAAAACTGTTCACTGGAACAGCCAGGGAAATCGAAAAAGGCTGAGGAAGAAATTGAGGTAAAAATGGAGAGGCCAGGGCAGACCCCAGCCTGACACAAAATAAAAGAACACTGTTGGTTCACAGTTCATGGGGAAAATTTTCAAACCAACTCTTGTAAGCGCAGACTAAAAGAGAAGCTCCATGAGATTAGAAATCACAGAACTGACGGGATTTAATCTTTTATCAATGTAGAATAAAATCATCTTTCCCTTATGTGTAGTTTTGTTTATGTTGCCAGAAGAAAAGCAATATTTACCTGTCATAGACCATTATATTCCCTTCCAGAGGTAAGAAAAAAAGAAAAAGATGGGTGATTGTGCATATCAAATCTGCTTTTGCAGGAGATGCTTCATATTGGAACAGCTGTCCATAGACAACGATTTGTTCTATTTAAGTAGCAATCACTAAAGTATAGGTTTGGACGTATTTCCACTTGGTCCATTACTTCCAGCTTTGTGTTTTGGTGGGAAACAATAACAAAATACTATAGTACCTTTTAAAAAGCGGGGAGTAACAAATAGGAATTTAAGGTCATTTCGTAATAGAAAAATAAAAATGGAATAACTGCGATTACCTCAATATATTCTTCAAAGTAAAACCGAAAAAAACAATAAATCATTCACTTTAACAGCTGACTGGGGATTTGCAGATGTATATAGAGACACATATGTTAAAACAAACCTAATAACATTCGGGTTCTCAGGAGCTGCCATCACCTCATGAAAAAAACATCTTACATTTCTACAAATGATACAAATGGTCCCTAAAGATGCTTTCATCCCGAGAAATAAATGTGGTCACGTGCAGTTATCATCCCCGATGAACATAAATTATGGAGGAATAAGTGCGCAGAACTGCAAGACGGGAAGAGGTAAGAGATACCGAGTGGACCGTTTGGGCCCAACGTGATTTTTGAATGAGCTTTTTTTTGAATACCTACAGAGGTATCATCCTGCTTTTTCATGTAAGGCCAGCATAATTTGGTTGCATTTAGAAAAAAAACCAAGTAAGTGGCCTTTGTATTTGATAATAACCTAATAAATTACAGCACCGCGCATCACTAGTCTGGACTTAATTTTTCTCCTGTAGGTTTCTACTCACCTCCATGGAGTACCACCACCAAAATATTCATGCCCATAGACGGGGTATATAGGGCATAAATGTTGCCCCACCAGAGTCTCCCAACTGGTCATCTCCAGCAAAATTATAACTGCTCCGATGTGAGGATTGTTTTCTACCCTATAATCAAAGCAGGACCTTGGTCTCAAATTTGCCCCCAAGACATTATTGTCATGTAAACAATTACAGTGCCAAGAGCAAAAGGATTTTTTTGCCGTTTTTGTTTTAGTGTTGGGCATCCATTACTCACTGTGTTCCAGAGGAAGAAGAGAGGAGCAAAATCCAGTTCTCTGGATGGGCAGAAATACCGAACATAAAGCAATGTAATTCCCTTGAGGAGAAATGGAAATGCACGGTATTGATTTACTTTTGGTAATTTTATTTACTGTTTAGTTGCAATTGAAGGGGAGGAAAAAAAACCAAAGGTGAGTTTGTTGAGCACTGTGTCAGCTCCGAGGACCCTGATGAAGGAATTGCAAATCTCACATTGTAAATCTTACTGTACAAATCTCTGTTTTCTTCAGTCTAAGGATTTGAGGAGCACTTTGCAGAAAGTACATTAATGACCCGAGGGAAGGACTTCTTGGATGCATTCTGTGCTTGTTATATGTTTCATTAGATTTATTGTGAGTCTAAGTTTTGGAGATCTTTAAGGATTTTATAATATTCCCATGAAAAGTGACTACCTCCCTTCCTCTACTCCCCAGTTCAGGATATATAAGCTTTACAGCCCATTTCACATTTGAAAGTGTGAAGCTCTTTCTTTACAGATATTAGGGTTTAGGACAGAAAACAGATGGACAACCATGTCTGCACCAGCTCTGTCAGCCAGACAATCTTCAAGGATAGCCCTATGTTCAGTAAATTATGACTATAATATGAAAGTTTCCTGTCTCTCTAATTACAGTTACATTTATCTAGTCCTTAGAACTACTTTCTTAAAGCAGTTTGAAGATTTACATTCCTAGCTGGCAGAAAAATGAGGATTATTTTTTTTTCTTCTATTATTTAAATACATAACTATTTTTATGGTTTTTTAACCCTGAAAAAAAAAATTCTATTCTTTCAGGAGAGCAGGCATCATCTGTCTCCCATTTTGTGAGAGCAGGCTCCAGGATCTGAAAAGTAGTGTCAGCAAATGCCTTTTAACACATCCCTCAGCTCTGACATGCCTCTAATTTAATTGCCTAACAGAGATCAGCGGGACTGGCAGGTTCAGAAGGGCTCTGATCTTGGCAATCGGGATGAGGAGCAGCAGCCCGGCACCTCAGCAGCGGAGTTAAAACGCGATGGGAGGTAGGACTTTGAGGACAGCACAAGTTGCCTGGGCACGTGTGTCCAACACCTCGGGTGAGGGGAGACCAAAGGCAGCACCCTCTGCCAGAAATGAAAGATTTGGAGGGATGGAAGGATGAAGAATGGGCTTATTGTATACAGCGAGGTTGTGGCAAGATGGTTTCAAGCTTGCTGAATTATTAATACAAGGCAGAAAGGTTTTAGCAAGAGAGAAGAGTGGGAAACCATCCAGCAGTTTGGTTGTTTTGATACTCGTCTCATTTCTCATCCAGCAGGACAGGAATTGGAGCCTGTCTCTCCTGTACCAGGGCTTTAACATCACTCCACGTATAATGAAAAAGCTATTTCTTTGGGTGTAAGTAGATACAGATAACGAGGGATGGAAGGAGGAGCATAATCCTAAGGAATAACAGGCATTTAGTCAACACTGACATCTCTCCTTTGCGTTTCACAGGTGCTGAGCTGGTTGAGGCTCCCAGTCTGAATCTAATCCAGCTTCCCATGTGCTTTTTAGTGGTGGTTCTGACAGTATTAGGTTAATCATAGAATCCTCCAGGCCAGAAGAGACCTCCAAAGGCCATCTAGTCCCACCTCCCTGCAGTCGCAGGGACACCCCCAACTAGCCCAGGTTGCCCAGGGCCTCATCCAGCCTCACCTTGAATATCTCCAGGGAAGGGGCCTCCACCACCTCCCTGGGCAACCTGTTCCAGTGTTCCACCACCTTCACAGTAAAGAACTTGTTTCTAATATCCAATCTAAATCTGCTCTTCTCCAGCTTAAAGCCATTGGTGGTTAGACTCACAGAATCATAGAATGGTTAGAGTTGGAAAGGACCTTGAAGATCATCGTGTTCCAACCCCCCGGCCCTGGGCAGGGACACCTCCCACTAGAGCAGGTTGCTCAAAGCCCAATTAAAAGGTTAGGCTAATGATGATGATCTTAAAGGTCCATTCCAACCTGGATGATTCTATGATTCTTTGATTCTTCACTCACATCCCGTGGAGGTGCCCTCAGCACCTCCAGCCTTCCACCATGTCTGATCAGGAGGAACTGGCAGGCTTTGCAGCCTTCCTTCTGATTTTTGGAAGCCAACCGCCTTTTTTCTTTTTTTTTTTTTTTCCTGGTGAAACTGGAATTTCCTCTAAAAAAACCCACAACCCAAGGAATATTTTCCAACCACTTCTGCTCTAAAGGATAAAAGCATATTTGTTTATCCAGAGTATATTGTGTGTGACACATGCATGGATGCAGCTATGGGCAACATACATGTAACATATAGCATCAATACTCGGCACACACAGCAGGGTACATTAACTGATACAGCAAAAGAAACCCGTGGCTTTATCTGTGAGATTTTTGGTCCTAAAGGCACAAAACCAAATGTGTTGGAACATCTTTATAAGATGTTCCATATAAGGTTCCGAGTCGGATTTTTCCTTTAATTAATGTATTTACCGAACGGTAGTTAAAGGAACGCTGCATCCCGTGCCAGGAGAAAAAAAGATCCCTTCGTCTCTGGGGAATGTTTTTCATCAATTATGCCAGGGAAGAGGGGGAACATGTATCAGCTGGATCATGTTCCTTGTTCTAACAAAGCAGATGCAACTTTGGTATATGCGCTGAGTAGAAAATTAGTATGAGGTAATGCTATCATAAATAATTGCTTAAAGCACCTCGGTATTATGGAGGTTGAGATTTCAAAAAAGGAGAAAGGCCTGTAAATGTAAAAGCATGGTGAAGGGTAGCTTTTAAAGTAATTGAGGATTTTTCATTGGATGGTAGCTTTCTACAGTACATTATTTAAAATCCAAGTGTGGAGTACCCTCTAGCTGATATCTGAAGATCAAAGCTGCTATTAGATTTTTTTTTAACTGCTGTAAAGGTTCAGCTATTATAAAAGAAATTAAAGGAACTAATGGAACAAATAACATAAAGTAGTCTCCCATCCAACACAGCGGATCAGTATAACGTGTGAAAGGGTGTTTGTTACAAAAGCCCCCAAAGCTTTTAAATTCATTTTTGGTCTAAAAATTGAATTTCAGGTAGCACAGTTGAAAAATCAAACATTGACTTTAATGAGTGCCATTAAAGATTCACCATTGTTATTGTCAGGATTTATTCTCTCTTCTCTCTGGAAACTAAATTTGAAGCTGAAATGCAAAGGAAACAAGCTACTGCACTCCGGACAAGGATTCTTTGATCACAGAGGCAAACACAAAATGGCTTATTAATGATTGCAGCTCAGTGCTCTGCCTGACCTCAGGGAGAGCTGCTTTTTTAGAATAAGCCACAATCACATTAGATAGTTTAACCCGTGCAGGGAAGGCAATTTTTGAGCCTGCAACCTACCGTAATCTGACCGGGGGCCACAGAAGCCATTCAATGAAAGAGTCAAGTGTAAGGATTAACATCACGTGTCATGAAATTGGTTTAAGAGTGGCTGGTTCTACTTTTGGGCTGGAGAAAGGCTGGATGGCATTACCTAGGAGGCAGTAAATGAATAAACAATGACCACAATTGGGCACACTGCTCCTGGATAATCCAAGGATGACCAAGCAGCCTGGGAAATGCTAGTCTACATGTTCTCATAAAGTCCTTCAACCTGAAACGAGGAGAAATGCATTGGTCCCTTACGAGATGTGATTATTTTTTCTGGATCTAGCCAATCACTCCAGGGCTCAGCAATACCTTCTATTCATTCACTGTCATCCAGCCGGTCTCTCTCTGTATTCTCCTATCTCACCCCAACCTATCTTTTGTCTGCAACAGCTGAGAAAGCACCTGTACCTCAGCTCAGGATGGTTTGGTGTCATTCTTTGCAAGGTCTCTGCATCCTTCTATGCATGGTGCACAGATGCACAGAGATATCGATGAGGACACGAGGAAGGTGAAATAACAACTGCTTTATAGAATACACTGAAATTGTAAACTGCTCCTCTACTCTGCTCTGGTGAGACCCCCTCCTGGAGTACTGCATCCAGCTCTGGGGCCATCAACATCAGAAGAACGTGGACCTGTTGGAACAGGTCCCGAGGAGGCCACAAAGATGTGCTGGGGAATGGGACCCCTCTGCTGTGAGGACAGGCTGAGAGAGTTGGGGGGTTCAGCCTGGAGAAGAGAAGGCTCCGGGGAGACCTTCAAGCCCCTTCCAGTCCCTAAAGGGGCTGCAAGAAAGTTGGGGAGGGACTCTGGATCAGGGAGGAGAGCCCTAGGATGAGGGCGAAGGGTTTTACATTGAAATTTGAGGGGAGATGTGGGGAAGAACTTCTTTGGTGTGAGGGTGGTGAGACCCTGGCCCAGGTTGCCCAGAGAAGCTGTGGCTGCCCCATCCCTGGAGGGGTTTAAGGCCAGCTTAATGGGGCTTTGAGAGACCTGGTCTGGTGGGATCATCCCTAGATGATCTTCAGGGTCCCTTCCAACCCAAACCATTCTATGATTCTATGATCTAGATTGTGTATAGCAACAGAAATTATTAATTATATCAGTTCATAGGAAATGAGAACCAAAAGCTCAAATTCTTCCTCAGGTTTTGACTAAGCTTAAAGTATATTTTTAAGCAAAACCACATTTGTTTGTAAACAGAATGGCTTTATCCTGAGCACCACGTTCATGTTCCTTTAGCAGGGAAATTATGACACTCCCAGAAGAGAAACCTTTGAAAACGATATGTGAGAATGACAAAACCACACTGTAGTGGAGTCAGAGCGGGACATCACTCGCAGAGCAAAGAACAAGCATCCTTCCAAGTACAAGTCCTTCCATCCTTCCAAGTACTTCTACAAGGAAGAACCTGTGTGAATAATGGTATTAGTATATTTTACGCATATGCTGTTACGTTAAGGTTGATGTGCCATGGGCCTCTAAACCCCTTAATCGGGACTGTCCAAAAAAATGAAGGTAAAAAATGAACGACTGATTAGTACATCATGTAGGAATTTGGAAAATTGTGGAATCTGTGGTGAGGGGAGGGGACAATTGTCTGAGTTGTCATTGTGTGATTAATAAAGGAAGCATTGCTCTGGGACAGCAGTCTGCAGAGCACCGATCTCCCAGGCTGGCTGGGCACAAAGAGGGATAAGAATTGAGCAATTACCTCAAGCGCGAGATATCGATCACAAAAATTAGCCCAGGCACTAAGGGAAGAAAAGAAAATTATGCTTATTAACTATTTATATGCCACTGCTGGGAATAAATAGCAAATAAGAAGACTCAGAATTGTTCATTTGTCAGTATAGATTTGTCTGTCTTAGAATTACAGAAACTTTGAGGATTGAAGACTGAGATATTTAAATCAGTGTTTATATGCTCTTATAAAAGGCAGTATAAGAGAGAGAGAAGAGACTTTCTTTGCCCAAGATGGTCCCTTCCTGGGCGTTTCTAAATCATTGGCAGGTTGGATGCCAGTGAGTTTGACTCCGTATAGACCAGTGCTCCATCTTGTGCCTCTTCTGGTTAGACCCGTAGTTGTCATCATCTACTGTCTCCCAGATTTAGGTCTCATAGACCCAAAAGGTTGGCTCCTGCCTGTCTATATCTAGACATAGATAAAGTATGAGTAGAAGGGGAAGAAAATGCTATGTGATGTGCAGAAATGAGATTTAATAGATGGTACACATCAGCAACCTCATGAAATTAACCTAAATATACTTTGCTGGCCAAACTAAGTAGTAACTGGCCGGTTATCACTTCCAACTTCCACCGGGGGAACATGTGATTATGACTGGATTATGTCTGTTGTATGCAAACCCAATTAAATGAGTGCAATGCTATGAACTAACACACGCATGCTACGCAACCCCCCCAAATAATTATGTTCAAATCAGGAAGAAAAAAAAAAAAAAAAAAGAAATTTAAGCAGAAAAATGTGAATAAGAATATGGCACTGGCAACTTGTCAAAGAAAATTTTTAAGGAAAAAAATTTTCATATTAGTAAAAGAAGTGACACTGACAATCAAGATAGTATCGTTGATTTTAAAAACCAGATATTAACTACGGGATAAGAAAAGCGGAAGTCATTAGTTAATAGCTAAATTAATTACACCAGCTAATAGCTACTTACACTTTGCCCATGCCTACTGCCCCTTGATTACCTGCAGTGAGTTGTAGGAGGGTCCAAAAGTTGCAGCCTGATCATAAAAACACTTCTCATGCCGTTTATGCAGGAAAATACAGCGGCAAGGCAAATGGCACGGGAGCCAAAATAACTGGGAATGCTGCCTTGTCCTGCACGGGATTATTCACTCCACAAGACAGAGGAAGGGAATGGACGGGGAGAGTAACCTACAGCACAGAGACATTAAAAGGGAGCGACTGATCCGGTTCGGATGTTGGACAAACAGAGGAAACAACACTGGGAACAGAGGCACAGCAGCGCTCCAAGCCCTCCAGCAGGAACCCTGGCATTCAGGCGATTAATCCAATGAGAGAGACAAAGACGAGTGACCAGAACCCTTGGCAATTAGTGCTGCATTCATAGAAACGCAATTACTCCCTGTGAACTGTGACAGGAGAAAGTGGAATATGTCTCAAGTGGGATGGTTTATGTATCCTTCCCTCTAGCACGCAAAGGGAAATAGTTTTTTCACGTCCCAAGTTGTCATGTATAGACAGATACTGTATTTTCCTCCAGAAAAGGTAAAAAAGTAGACATTGTAATTCATTTCTGCTGCCTCTGAAATACCCAAAGGCTCCCGGCCGTTAGGCTGGGCAGGTATCAAGGACTCCTTCTTGCAGCCCTCGCATTTATTCACATAATGTTTAGGTGCGGAACCAATATTGTGTGACTAATTACGCAGCACAAATAATGAATTCTAGGCTCTACTGGCTACCAAAAAAAAAAAAATAGTTAGGCAAACAACTATTCACTTTCTCCATGATCCCATCATCTGCCTTTCATTGCAGTATCTCAGCTCTTGACTGAAAGAATCTAGGGGCCGGGGGGGAAATGTTCATTTCATCTATTCACAGAAATGTTCAATTTGCATCTATTCACAGGTTATTTGTAAGCAAGAGGAAGGCTGAAAATGACCACTTCCCAACATGCTTTTTCAGTAGCTCTAACACCGAGGACCCCTTTTTCCCCTTCGCAGTCCCAGCATTTTTCAAAGTTGTTAATTGGATGGAGAATCCAATGTGCTCCTACTATTTTCAGATGGTCTTCCCAGCCTTGGTTGCAGGGATGAGGAGATTCTGGTCAATACACCATCAATGCTAAGGACATGCCTAGTTTGACTTTGTATTAAGAAGCAATTCAGTATTCTGGGATGAGCTGTAAACCTTGGCTGAGAATTTCACTCCCTCCCCGCAGGTAAATGGTTTGTGGTAAGCTCAAGCACTGCCGCCACGCTTCACTGATGTGCTCGGAATGAGCTTGTGAGAAATAAGGAACAGAAGTAAAGTGGTTCTACCAAGTATAGATAGGAAACAGGAATGCAGTTGCTTCAGAAAGTCTTTGGCACTTATTACTCATATTGTGAAGATGCTGAGCTAAACAGAGAGTAAGAGAATGCAACTCCTGCTCAGAGAAACTGCCCGGCCCCACGGCGAGCTCGGTGCAGAGGAAACAATCAGTGTGATGTAACGCCAACATAAAGCCTTTCAAAATAAACCATGTAACGGCTTGGTTCCACCGCTGCTTTCAGATTTCAGTCTTCAGTCCAGAAACCTCTGTTTCTGTAGCGTAATTTGCAGAAGGCAGTGCCTGTGTTACGCCAGGGAACGATGCTCTATATACCTGCTGCCCTCTACAGCGGGTTCAGATTGAGAGCCCCACGGGCTGTATTACCCATCCCCACTGAGAACAAAAGAGAATTAGCATGAAACTTGGGGAAATTATGCAAGGCTGCATTTTAAAAGGTTTCGGATTCCAAGACCTCGAGATTTGCCACTCATGAGACCACAGAATCATAGAATCATTTAGGTTGGAAAAGAATCTTAAGATTAATCAAGTCCAATCAACCCTTACTTAATCAAGCATTGCCAAGTTACCACTAAACCGCATCCCTCAGTGCCACATCTACCTGTCTCTCTTAAATACCCCCAGGGATGGTAACTCCATCACTACCCCGGGCAGTCTCTTCCAAAGCTTGACAACTCTTTCTGTGAAGAAATTTTTCCCAGTATCCATCCTGAACCTCCTCAGGCACAACTTGAGGCCGTTTCCTCTTGTCCCATCACCTGTTCCTCGGGAGAAGAGACCGACATCCCCCTTTTACACCCTCCTTTCAGGGAGCTGTAGAGAGCCAGAAGGTCTCCCCTCAGCCTCCTCTTCTCCAGGCTGAACCCCCCCAGCTCCCTCAGCCGCTCCTCACCAGACTTGTGCTCCAGACCCCTCACCAGCTCCGTCGCCCTTCTCTGGACACGCTCCAGCACCTCAAGGTCTTTCTTGGAATGGGGGACCCAAAACTCATTACAGCACTCGAGGTGGGACCTCACCATGTGTTCTGTGTGTGCCTGAGTTCTAGGGAAGACCCCCATGTACAGACAAGCATAATCAATATGTGAATATTACATCTAAAGCAACACTTGAAGGATATAATCAAGAACATCTTTAAAGGCCAGAGCTTTGAGCAACCTGGTGTGGTGGGAGGTGTCCCTGCCCATGGCAGCAGGGTTGGAACTTGATGGTTTTTGAGGTCCCTTCCAACTCTAACCATTCTAACCATTCTATCATTCTAAAATTACAAAATGTTTTGCTAAAACCTGTAAATATTATGAGCCAAAGACTAGAGTAATTCTGTTAAATCTTGGCCCGTTATTGACCAAGGCACTTGTGCACAAATTTTATGATTTACCTGGCTTCTAACCACTTCTAACAGAGCCAGTCCTGGTAGGGTTTAGCCAGGTTTTTGGGGGCAGTCTTCTCCCATATGAAACCTGGCGTGGCCCTGAGAAGCTCCCCTCAGCAGATAAGAGACATAGGGTGTGCTTCCTTGCTGTCAATGCATACCACGGAGAAGGATGCTTGAGAGAGATGTCTTTGAGCAGATCCTGCTGGTGTAGTACCAACATGTGAGAACTCGTTTACCTAACAGCTTGAAGCATTTGCTGCCAGTTCCTCGGTGAAACCCAAGTCCTACTGATCACTATTTCACTTTAGAGAACGTGTGCTAATGTTTTAATAAATACCAAAACAGTTAATGCTAAAATTGTTATCTTTAAGGCCAGGCTTGATAGGGCTTTGAGCAACCTGGTCTAGTGGGAGGTGTCCCTGCCCATGGCAGGGGGGTTGGAACACGATGATCTTCAAGGTCCATTCCAACTCTAACCATTCTACTATTCCATGATTCTGGAAGTAGTTTTTTTTCTACTGTCCTTCCTTAAGGGAGTTTATTATCTAAATTATTTAAGTCAAGAAGATATGATTATGATAAGCACCTTCTATCAATACAAAGTTGGCCAATAATAAGAAAATCTTGGTCAGGAGTAGAATGTGGAGGTGAGCTCCGTCCAGGAAGAGTATAATAAAGAATAACAATCGCTTGATTGAAATGCCTGACTGCCTGTCGTTAATGGCCTGCCAGTCAAACTTGGAATTATTCAGACTGCCCCTGGCAGGGACATTTCCAGTAATTTGAACAACAAATTAACTGTATCTTTTATTTATATCAGGATAGCAGCTATCATTTCCATTCGGACTAACTGTAGGCCTGGGAGACTCTTCTGCCGTCCTTAGCATGCCAGCTTGCCTTTTTTTGTGCAGTCAGCATATTAAAAACATTCTCTTATCTTTTACGAAGAGGAAAATATTTAGTTCAATGGACTGGTTGTTTAGAGAATTTAACTTTAAATGAGCAAACCTTTGAGGTGGAGTTTAGGTCTCTTAAAAAGTCTTGTATTTTTTCAATACTTCCCATTGTTTCTGAGGAAACGGTATTCATGTAGGAAAATATACAGAAAAATGAAGCAACGGTGGAAACTTTAGAAGAAAAATGCAGTTTCAAGCTTAAAAAAGTCACAGTTTGATGATTACTTTCAGCACAGTGATCTTTTATCTCTCTGATGTACAACACCGTATTTTTCAGCTTTGTATCTCTAGAGATGCGGGGTTCTTTTATCAGCAGCACACTTAAGGTAGAACATGCTCCTCCGCTGACAATTTTAAAGGACTCAATTCTAGATTGATGATTTCTGGCTTCCAAAGCGCCAGGCATTTCTGCAGCGAGAAAAAGTTTCTCTTAAAGTATGTGAAGGATTAGCGTGGGCAGTTCTTCACTGCATAAAGGTTTTAAGAGATGAAAATTCAAATTTTCAATAAGCACCTAGATGTCAAGGTCCAGGTGCGTGGTAAAGCACTCACAAACAAGATTAGAAGCAGCTGGTTGCAAATCAAATAAGATTTATAATGTAGTTGTGTACAAATGGCTTTTTTTTGTTGTTTTTTGGTTGTTTTTTCCACAGATAGCTTGGGAAACTGTATATTTGAGCATACTTGGTTGTATACTTGACCGACTACTGCAAGTGCTGTGCCAAAGACAGAGGTGGAGGGTTCTTTTCCCCCACCCCCTGCTGAAATTCTTGCAACAATCAATTCAGGACGAAGCCTGGCTGATGTCCATACAACAGCAGCAGCAAAATGCCTTTTTAATAGAAAGAAAGAAATACTAAATTTAATAGTGGCTGAATACAGCGGGGGGGAATGTGGAAAGCAGTGCTCTGGGACCTGTTCCGATCGTCTGTCTGATGTTTGTTCATTTGTTGTACCATTTGTAACACAGATTTCCTCCTGCACCCTTTATAGCCGTGCGTTACCGCTCAGACTTCCCGGGCACCACGTCCAACCCACTTCACACCAGCTTTCCCCTCAAAGGAATCACAGAATCACAGAATCACCTAGGTTGGAAGGGACCTTTTAGGATCATCTAGTCCAACCAACGGGAAAAAAAAAAACAAACAAAAAACCAAAACCACCACCACCACCAACAACAACAACAACAACAAAACCACAAAACCAACCCCCCCAA
>VZRU01007858.1:533946-544182 GCA_013398155.1 Pedionomus torquatus
TCCAGACCCCTCACCAGCTTTGTTGCCCTTCTCTGGACCCGCTCCAGCACCTCAATGTCTTTCTTGTGGTAGGGGGCCCAAAACTGGACACAGCACTCGAGGTGGGGTCTCACCAGTGCTGAGTACAGGGGGACGATCACCTCTCGGCTCCTACTCCCCACACTGTTCCTGATCCAGGCCAGGATGCTGGTGGCCTTCTTGGCCACCTGGGCACACGCTGGCTCATGTTCAGCCAACAGTTGACCAACACCCCTAAGTCCTTTTCTACCAGGCAGCTCTCCAGCCATTCTCCCCCAAGCCTGTAGCGCTGCCTGGGGTTGTTTCGACCCAAGTGCAGGACCCGGCACTTGTCCTTATTGAACCTCATTCTGTTGGTCTCAGCCCGTTGATCCAGTCTGTCCAGAAAAGGAGGAATGTAGATCTACCTCTCCAGCTTGAAAGTGCTGCATCTCAGCTCACATGAAAAGCATGCAGCTGCCTGATGGAAATATTACTGTGTCTTAAAACAAAAAAAAAAAAACAAAAAACAACAACCCAGACTTAATGCTATTCTAAGAAGTATAATGTCATCACAAAGAAAAGACAAAAAGGGACAACATACTATTCACTGCATGGCAGAATTGGGTAAGTGCTGCCCGCCTCAGATCTTGTTGCCCTTTTCAACCTGCCCTCTGTGTTTTTCTCAACTTTTCACTGAAGAAAACCAAACCAAAACAACCCCCAAACTCTTCACTTATCCCTGATATACCCTGAGAATTCTCAGATCATTTTCCTGGGCCCTACAGGATTATGCTTCTGCAATGAGACCTGCTCCAGAATCCAAATGCCTGAAAACGGAATCATTAATTTCTGAAAAAGAGAAAAGTTTTGTCTGTATTGATTCCTTATGGATTTTGGATTATGTACAGAGTAGATGCCTTGTAGCACATGCAGCAAGTCTTTTTTTGCAGGCAGGGAAAAAAAAATAATAATAATTTCAGCTCATGCTCAGCCTCTCAGAAGGCTAAAAGCCCTTTCTCCAAGACATGATTTCAGTAAATTCAAAGAAGCTTGGAAAAGCATTTGTCTGGGGTAGTGGATATGTCATGTATGAGCCCAAACTGATGGAGACAAATTCCTTTGTGCTCTGTACTCCACAGCCAGTGCAGGTATTTGACGTGGTTTTGTGCTATAACAGGAATTTCAGGTTAAACTGGTCAGTTGGAAAAGTTAAGTGGCTTAAGTACCAGAAGATTTTTTCCCTGTTTGATGCTTGACAATGCCTACTCTATCTGCCTGCAGAAACCATCTCCACTTAATTTATCAAAAGAAATGATTGCAGCTAGTATAACACCTGTATAAAACAAAGCCACTCTGCCCTCCTTTCTTTGCTTAATCTCGTGCATCTGATAAACGGTATAACGAATACTGCCGCCCAAAGTATCAGGTGTGTTCACCTCATTTAAGAAAGGATGTTGCATGAGGCACACAAAAAAGTTCCCAGCCAATACACATTTATGTATGTGCTTGACCACCCAGGGGTTGAGTTAAACCTTTGTTCCAGAAAGAAAAGGAAAAAAATATCAAGTTAAATTAAGAAAGATTTTTCTTTACCTTAAACGTACATTTGTAGACATAACACAGTCAATTGAACTTTTATAAATAGTACACAAGGTAATTATATACCTTTTTACAAGGCATAAAACTCCCTCTCCTCAAAAAGTCTGAAAGGATTCTCATATAAAATCAAGGAGACTGTGTAAGTGTTGCTGAAATCAACTATGAAATGTTATGGTAGAACTCATTATGTTCTACTTAACCATTGGTAGAAATTCCCTTTCCAAGAGACACGTATGAGTGTAAACGAGGAAATGAAACAGAAACAACTGGATTAAATTGGAAATTTGTAACACTCTGAGTGTTGATGAGACCCTGACCCAGGTTGTCCAGAGAAGCTGTGGCTGCCCCATCCCTGGAGGGGTTCAAGTCCAGGCTGGATGGGGCTTGGAGCAACCTGGTCTGGTGGGAGGTGTGCACAGGAATTGGACCTTCAAAGGTCCCTTCTTACCCAAACTATTCTGTGAATCTAAGTGCAGTAGACCTTAAGCCATAGGCTGGGCTGGGCTTCACTCGGTCTACCCATCCACCAGGTTCAGTTTTATCTGTAAACCACTGCCACCTTCCTGTCTTCCTCTGTCTCCTGGATCTGCCTCATAAATATCCTAACTCAGGGAGCCTTCTGTCTCATTGGCCCTAGCACCACCAGGAAAATTCATGATCATATTTACTACTGTAAACAGACTCTTTGCTCTTCTGTCACGCTGGATACCAGTTTGAAGTTGTAACGTGCATTTCTATGCCCTGCTCCGAGGAGGTGAAAACCTTTCATGAAAACCTTAGAAAAACTGTCGCCAGCCATCCTTAGCACATCTGTCAACCTCAACTATATGTAATAAATAACAAACTCCACAGGGAAAGAAGGTGGATTAGGGAAAACTCCTACTCAGGAGCATGGGTTAAGGAGATGATGAGGAAGAAAGGACCGATCAGCTGCCTTTTATTCTGAGCAGCAGAGGGGCAAGGTCTGCTTCACCAAGGAAGAACCTTCAGATGCAGAGCATCAGACCTGATGATAAGGAAGGGGCAGGTGAAGATATCCTCACAGGAGGCATGTGTGGGACTTGATGCTGCAGTCAACAGGAGTTCTTGTGGCTTTGGATCTGTCTGACATAACTCAGCACCCTGATGAAGCAGACCTCTGCCTTAGTCCTTAGCATTCTCTGATTTCTCAACAAGTCGTGTATCAAGAGTACAAGGGCAGAAAATAGCTAGCTCAGAAATCTTATTGCCATTAAACACTTTCTAAAAGCCAGAACCATCTAAAATGTGAAAAAGAAGTGGAAAAAGGGTTTAACTGTTCTTTATTCTGCAATTGCAGTGAATTTATTGCCAAAACCAGGATATTTCTGAAAGAAGCCGCTTCTGTGGAAACTTAATGTTTTAGTAGTTTTCTGTTAAATCAGGCAGAGGAAATGAACAATGAACTTCTCCGTTAATGGTCTGAAAAGTGCTGCACTCCCTGTGAAAATGAAGTATAAAGGTGATTTGCTTTCTTAGTCAATGGTATTTTGAATAAAGATGACCACAGAAGAACATCAATGATGATGACAAAATGACACAAAGGAGGAATGAAGGAGTGTAGATACTTCATTAGGAAATCAGGTGGTCCTGGCACAATAAAGGAAAAGTGGGGCTACTGGAAGAGTCAGAAGAAGTCCTCAGAAGTCCAGCTTGAGTTGCCATGAAGACTTCAATGTGAAGAGGGACTCACCATGGCCGACACAAGAGAAACCAAAGTAATTAAAAAAAGGACATCTGTGTCCAAAAGATACAATGAGCTCAGAATTTAATTCCAAAAAACATATAAGGCAAACCATGGCAAAACCCAGAATTTGGGAGGGACAGTGAGACAGAAAGGCCTACATCAAATTTCATCTCTCACAGGAGCCGAAGGAAGGTGCTCTTGTCTCTGAGGGTCTGAAGCTGTGGCTGCCCCATCCCTGGAGGTGTCCAAGGACAGGCTGGATGGGACTTTGAGCAAACTCATCTAGTGTGAGGTGTTCCTGCTCAGGGCAGGAGGTGGGACTGGATGGTCTTTAAGGTCCCTTCCAACCCAAACCATTCTATGATTTTATGATTAAATCTTTGTGACATAACTTGTCAATAAGACTAGTTACCTGCACCCTGCTATGAAACTCCCAGGGTAATCTTCATTAGATGAAAGATTAAACAACCATCAAAACTGAAAATATTCTGAGATGAAAGAGCTATTGGCAAGGTACATGAAAGGAAAATTATGAAAGATAAAGAAAACTCAATTAATGGTTACTATAAGCCAGATATAATATTAACAAGAAGCAGCATCCAGGAATTTAATGAGTTGAAGACTGTGTCATTTAATGTATTCAGTGACATTTCCATACTGATTAAAAAAAAGAAAGAAAAGTCCTCAAAATACAGGAAAAGGTAGGTAAAATTTTTGACATGGATATTAAAGTCTTTTAAAAGTACCGTTTTTATTATTCACGGAATAAAAGAAGGAAAAGGTCAGTCAGTTCTCTTGCCAGTTCAGGCACAGACACTTTCCAAGATTTTTAACATTTCTTTTTCTGAATAATTTCAAGTGCTCCAGGCGATGAGTCCCACCACCTCTCTTTGGAAACCGCTCTGCAGCTTCATCCATCTCACTGTCAGAGGGTGCTTCCTAATATTCCATTTAAATATTTTTTATCTTAATTTCTTTCCATTTCTCATAATTACCGCACCGTTTACTATGATAAATAATTACGTCCTCTCAATTTATGCAGCCTCAATTAAAGCCATTCCTCGAATTTGTCAACAGCTTTCCTGTAAAGTGATATCCATAAATTACCTCAATGTTCTGGGCATAATGCAATGATACACTTAGAATGATAGAATCATAGAATGGTTAGAGTTGGAAGGGACCTCAAAGATCATCGAGTTCCAACCGCCCTGCCGTGGGCAGGGACACCTCCCACCAGACCAATTACACCTACTATATTTCGGTAGCGGGGTCTCAAAGCTAGGTGGGCACCGATAGCTCTCTTAAAACATCACTTCTCAGTGAAGTGATGCTCTCATCTTGCTCAGAAGTGGTGTATATTGGTCTGAGAGAAGCTCGGCGCTACCAAAACTGGAGGGATTTGGGTAGATCTGTCTGGTGGAGCACGGCGCTGCCCTCGCCTGTCCCTGGAGGCCAGCAGGTTGGTGGGGACTCCCAAGAGACGTGAAGGCAATTCCACCCGCTGTCTCGGCAGCTGAGTTGCAGGTACTCTAACTTCACCTGAGTTTAAAAGTCTATGCTTTCACACGCAAGAGAGATGACACAAAATCAGATTCTAAGAAGCCGGCGTGCTCATTCTGTGTTGTTATGAATTCCACACACAGCTTACACTGCATACCCACCCGGAGCCCCAGGGAGCCTTCCCTGGATTTGGGCTTAAAAATGCCTTCACCACCAAACAGCTAGCGAGCTTTCTCTATCAAAGGAGGCTAGAAAAGAACATAACCTCGTCTATCGCTTCTAACTTTCTGTGGTGTTAATATTCACTGGATAGGGACCACCAAGGTAAAACAACAACAACAACAAAAAAAAGATCTCTGTTCAAAAATATCTGAATCTGTCCGTCAGATCCCAGGACGCTGCCACACCAGCAGGATGTAATTCGTGAAGAGTGACAAGGGATTCTTTCCCACATTTTCCTTCTGAAATGGTTTCGTTCTCTTTCAAACGAATCCCAAATTTCTCCATTCAGAATAAATACCCGGAGTCCTGCTTCTGCAGGCATTTCTGGTCGTTCTAGCTCTAACGAAGAAAATAAGAGAAATCCTTCCAACCAAATAGGGATAACTTTGGAATGCATTTATCTGAGGATTCAGCCAGGGTTTCCTTTTTCATTCTGAAGGAAGGAGAATCTTCAGTGAAAGAAAACCTATAAATAATCAATAACAAGAAGCTGCCCAGTTTCAGATTTCATCCCACCTCCCAGACTACAGGCAGCAGATTGTCCTTGAAGAGTTGCTGGAGTGCATGATGCAGCAGGAGGCAAGAGATGGAAGCCCTTTACTGACAAAACAAGAACAAATATTTCAGGAAACAGAAAGAACAAAATTAAAAGAATAGACAAGGGAAGAGTTCCAAAAGACAGAGGAAAAAAGCGTGCAATCCAAAGCGGAATAATCATCTGAAGGGTCCCCAAGGTCGCAATAATATATTTTAAAATAGCCTGCAGACAGTGCATAAAAGCTGCCATAAACACTCAAAACAAACTAAAAGGCCTATTTCACAGAAAGCGGTTGGGTTTGAAAGCACAGGCTCTGGAGTCCCCTGTACCGCTGTGACCTTCTATTGTCCAACATCCCACTTTTTCTCAGACGTCAGACCCATAATAATCTGCTGCCCAAAGCCTGGAGGACAGGAGTAAAAATACAATATTCCCACTGCAGTCCACCGGATAACATCATATTCCTACTGAAGTTTTAACCCAGTGCATCCCCATAAATCTTATAGCGAACCTAGAGTCTTTAAATGACTTAATATATTTATTTGATTGATGTTTAAACGCACAGCTACGTAATTTCTCAGTGCTTCACTCTAAAAAAACCCAAACACCTTTTGGACTAACTTTCTGGCATTTGCAATGTAGGTGCTTTCTTTCGGTTCTGCACTTTTTAAAGCGTTCAGGAGATTTTCCTGTAATCCCAGAAGTTCTCTCAGGACCAGAAGCGTTCAGAAGCTACCTCAGCACAACCTTACATGCAGCGGAAAGAAATGAGACCAGAAAGACCTGGCTAACTGATCACAGTCCAGGAAAGTGAAGAAAGGAATTGGAAGAAATAATAAAAGAAAGTCATAGAAGAAAAAAGAAATAATAAAAGAAAGGAATAAAAAATAAATAATAATGAAAGAAAGTCATTTCACACTAAACAAACACTAAACAATAAATAAACTACACTAAACTAAACAAAAAAAACAAAAACAAGACCAACCACTAAACATTAAAAAAACACTAAACTAAACTAAACAAAATTCACACTAAACTAAAAAAAATACTAAAAAAAAAATAATCATGTTACAGAGAGGAAAATGGGCAGCTGAACTTTGATGTAAAAATTGGGGAAGAATGTTTTCTGCTGGAAAAGCATACATAAATCTTTGAGCTAAACGAAACGAAATGAATTAAAACCCTAAATCGGTGGGATAATGTTCCAGCAGCTTCCTTGGAAAGAGCCAAATTAGCAAATGCACATCTTATTCGTATTAATAAAGAAGATCATTTTACATACATTAAACAGGATAAACATGCGTAAGATGACTGGACTATAAGGAGAAAATATTATCGTAAGGCTATAAAATATGAGGTTACTATATATGTAAATGGATAGAATAGATGACCAGATAGTTTTAACTTTGTTCCTGTATTTCTGCGTAGTAGAGACCTTCAGGAGAGGACTCCGTGTGTACTTACAGCCCACTGCACGCCTGCTGCGCTGCTGGAGCCGGTCCAGGTTTCTCGGGATGACGAGTAAAACTTTGGCTTCTTCAAACACCGGTGGAAGTTCCCCCTCCAGCATCAGCGGAGCCAGGATTTCTTGACTGAAAAAAGCAGGAAAGATTGTCGAGTTGACCTGCAATAAAAAGTCAATGCTGTAAGGGATCACTCCGTACAGCCTAGAGGGGTCTACAAGAACGCAGCTGGGAAACTTTTCGGAAGGTTGGCTCCAGAAAGCAACTTGCCAAGTCCAGGTTGTAAAAACACAACGTGTAAGGGATTTGCTTCTAAAACTTTCAGGTTTCAGGTGGTGTTTGCCAAGGCTGGGAGTCAGCTCAAAGAGACTATCGATATTTGAAAGCTCCTTTCTATGGAATGGCATTATCAGGCAGTTTCTTTCAGGAGCAACGACAAAGGGGCACTCCCCTGCGGGATCTGCAGTAGCTGAATGAATGAGATCCCAAACGGAACGTTCACTACACTCTAAGACAAATATGCAAGTAAGACAGTTGCTTTTTTTAAAAATATTTTTCTTTCCCATTTATGTCTTGCTTTGAGATTAAGCGCTACGTCCATGAAATTGCAAGTCGTTACCTTCACCTCCAGCCCCTTCTCCTTAAAAAGAAAAATAGCAAATACAGGAACCGATAAGCCACAATTTTGTGATTCCTCAGAAAGGATGTGATTCCTTAAAATGCCTGCGGAAATCATGCATTGACAGGTTCTCAGTTCTGTTTTCTCTTTACAATACTTTAACTACTTTATTTTGATTTCTCTGACAGCACAACACTATTTTGGCTCTGAAAAATGCAGTGCAACCTGTACAGGCTTCTTTTATTTATGTTGACTTAACACTCTGCTATCTATAAATATTTTAAAAGATGAAGTCGGGGGTTTACAGCCCATCTACTCTTTTTTTTTCTTCTTTTTTCTCTTTTTATTTATTTTTTTTAGATACACACACATTTAAAATTGCAGGAATGTCTGTTGAGTGGGGTTTGAAAGTCTCTCTGGATCTCGATCACCTATTCAGAAAGACCAAGGAAAAGCCAGAAGTGAGCCTATCTGTGTAACCATGACAACAAGGACTTGTATATAGCGCTTATCTCTATAGGATGGTTTCTGATTCCTTCAAGAGTTCATGCAGTCACAGGCTGAGTTCTTTGGGAAGCTCCCTGAGCCCTGGCAGATGGTTCAGATGACTCAGGTAAGTACCGCCGGGCACCGTAAATGCTATTTACACCCAAGAATGAACCAGAAAATGGGCTGAATGGTGGAACAGAAGCAGGGCTTTTTCTGGAAGGTAGGAAAAAGAGAAGGAAAAGAAAAAAATAAAAGAGGTGTCAATATTTTTTCCAGCGATTCATATTTGATGGATTGATTTAGAGTTGGGAGAGAGACCTTCTATTGCTATTCCCCATCAATTTAGCGCCTAGCAGATCATCCATATGGATTTTGGAGGAACTGAGATTTTGTGGGTGTAGCATCCAGTGAGAGGCATTATGTCAGTCGAGTGTAAAAGGTTAGTTGATCAATAATTAAAAGAAACATATTGAATTGAGGTTAACGTTAAGTTATTTGGGGAAAGATGAAATGTGTGCCTTCATATCTTTTTTTTTAATAAATTGTGTAAAACACAGATGAATTCTAATATGATTTTTGACACAACACATAAAACTAACAATGATTACAAGCGCAAGAGTTATTTTGTCTTTGATGTTGTTAAAGCTCATTTTTACTCCAGAGAAAATGTTACGCTCCTTTTACACAGATATATTTATTCCCAATCAAATATTCATGTTGTATTACAATCTACCATAGGATCATATTACTAATATCCTCCCTGCATGGAATTGAGGAGGTAGAAGCCTCCAAAACTTTGTCTGCTTCAAATTTCAAGCGCTGGGATGTTACAGCAGTAAGAACCCTCCTCTCACACTCCCATCCAAATGCCAAAAAATACAGTAAAATATAATATAAAAAATACAATAATTAAAAAAAAAGGGGTGTGTGTGTCAGTATAAGCTTGTTGCTCTTTCTTTCTACTTTCCCTTTTCTTCTTTTTTCCTTCAAAAAGTTTATCCAAATTAACTTCTAGCTCCTGCAGAATTCCCTTTGGTAAAATCCATGGGCGGACAGGTTTTGCCTTACAGAATTCAAGCAGAATAAATAGGTCAAAATCAGGCTAACAATTACAAAGCTAATTATAACCTTACAAAGGAACATGTGCTACTGCTTCCTGATAGCAGAGTAATTGTCATGGCTATAGGTAAAACACCATAAAAAATAAAAGACCAAGAAAGGTAGATAAAGAAATTAGATTTTTAATTTGCTCTTAGCAAAATAAGATAAATATTGACAAGAGTCATGGCAGATCTAAAGGTTAAAGGAATTATAACAACAGGGAAACCTTTTGCATTCCTTCCTTCCTTTTACAGAGGCAGAACGAGTGTCTCCAAAATCAAAATGAAAGAATTACCGTAGAAATATTTTGTAATGCTTTTGAGATGAGAAAATATGTTCTTTTGTTTTAAAGCACAAAGTATTTGTAGGGTTGAAACCACTTTTCACTGATGACCATACACAACCCTAATTCAACACAATTTAGTTTTTTTGGGGGGGAGGGGGAATTTACTATGCCACCACAATGGCTTCAGAAAGGACTAATAGGCAGTGTAACACTTGAAGCAGCTATCCAATGTTTTTCAGAAAAAGTAATTAAAGGAGAAAAATCTACTCATTTATACATTACGTTAATGGTAGCCAGAATAATATGTGACTCTCCAGGCCAAGCGACTGCTAGGCTTGAGTAAGAGGTTGAATAACCATTTTCTGGGCTCTCCAGAGATTCTTAGTTTGGTTCCCAACGTGGGCATAAGGAGGGACAACCACGTGGCAGAAACTGAATTAGCAGAATTGTTCTTCCTCCTTCTGTCCTTCCCCAAGGCAAGTACAACCTCCTTCCTTACACGTGAAACTTCCATCCAGTTGGATCACAACCCACTGGGTCAAATATGCCTATTTAAGTAATTATACTATGAAGTCTTACCTATTACCAATTACCAATTACTCATCTAGTAATTGGGCTTCAAAAGTTACCTGTG
Organism: Pedionomus torquatus; assembly: GCA_013398155.1. NCBI lineage: Eukaryota > Metazoa > Chordata > Aves > Charadriiformes > Pedionomidae > Pedionomus > Pedionomus torquatus. The sequence continues at coordinate 544,103 of VZRU01007858.1, forward strand.
TTGAACTTGCTTATAGGAAGCAGATGAAACTTTTATAAATGTTCCAGTAGCTTGGGAAAAAAAAAAAAAGTAAAAAAATA
>VZRU01007858.1:544290-557439 GCA_013398155.1 Pedionomus torquatus
TTGGCAGAAATGCCAGAAGTAGAAGACCACATGATACAAATCATAGAATCATAGACTAATAGAAAGGTTAGAGTTGGAAGGGACCTTAACGATCATCACCCCCATGGGCAGGGACACCTCCCACCACACCAGGTTGCTCCAAGCCCCAGCCNCCAAAACAAGCAAAACAGCTTCTGGACAATCTCATGGAGAAAGTTCACTTGGTTTTACTTTCCTGCAAAGGCTGCCCTGTATTGGTGATCTTTGTCGACTGGGACGTAGAGAGACACAGGTGCTTTTCTCCTCTACTACCAAACCAGCCTGACCCCCTCCCATTTTATCCCCTTCTCTGTGACCCCCCCTCTGCATCTGTTTTCCTTGTTCTGCGTCTTTTACTCCTGCCTTCAAAATTACTCCCACGTGTGAGCAGACAGACCATCTACCTCTGCAACACCAGGGAAAGTCCAGTTGAAGAAGGACCAACCAGAGAACGCACTAGACAAAAGCAGAGCATCCGAGCAATAGCTGTGGGAGACTCTTGCCAGCTCTAAGTATCCACCTGTGACTGATAAGCCACCCTAAATTCTGAAAAAATCAAGAAAAAGGTCCATTTTTTCTCACAGTGGATTATCCTGCCTACTGTCCTCTTTCTTGCTATCTATTTTATCAAAATTAGAAAAGTAACTGCCACGTTTGGAGGCTGTTTCAGGGCTAAAATTAGTCTTTTCTTTCCTGCTCATACAGCTTCCTTAGCAAAAACTTTATCAGGTAAACCCTCTATGGTGAACAGGCTTCGATTGTATTTTTCATAATCCCTCAATTTCTTTTATTATTATTTTTTCTTCTTTTCATGCTAGGTTTTACATTGCTCAGCTTTGGGGTCTTTTTCCCTTGAGATTCCAGAGTAAGCAGTGAGAGGCCTCAACCCAAAACCTTGGACCGTGTTTCAGTGGTTAATATTACATAGTGAAAAGGTTCTGATAATACTTTTGACCTTTCTGGGTCCATTTAGTTCTTCTGAAGCAAGAAATAATCATCTCACTGACATTGCCAAGTTCAAGGTTTTCACAACATCATTGGGAAACAATACTACGGTTTTGGTTTGAGGGAAATTTAGGGACATATTCAAACTCCCAGTTATATCACGGCAAGATTTGGAATGTCAAGTTTTAATGTAATGAGGCCAAAGATAATTAAACACAGATAGGACCGTGTCTTTGGTTGTAGTGCAATGTAGCAGAGGTTCTGCTTATGTCTTTGCTTATAAAACATGAGCTTATTCAGCTGTAGCTAGTTCTTATTTTTTTTAGCCACTAGCCTTAACGCTCTACTCTGAAACCTTCTTAATTTAATTGAATCATTCCACATGGGATGAAAGAAGTATTCTCGGCAGCATAACCTAAGGGCAACCTCAGAGCAGAATCCTCTAAACCTCTACCTTTTGATTACCCTGGTATTTTCCTGACTTGTCCAGTTGTCTCCATCCATCCATCCATCCATCCATCCATCCATCCATCCATCCATCCATCCATCCATCCATCCATCCATCCATCCATCCCAGTTTGACGATCATCCAGCTGTCGCAACACGAGTTTCTATGTCTGTATTTTATCTGCCTGGGAATTTTTCTGTTTCGTGGATCCAACCCCCCGTACTGGCAGTCCTGTGGAAGATGTTGTATTCAAGGATTTAGTGACCTAAAAGAGGTCACCAAGGATTTAGGAGGAAGCCATGTCTGCTCCACCAGGCCCTGTGCTTAGGGCTTGAATACCTAGAAAAGATCTACACGTCCTACACAGGAGACCACACGCTCCTCGCTGGCTTTCCCACGCCTTGCAGCAGAACTTAGCTGTCCGCCCTGTGATTCCCTTAGGACAAAGCCCGCTTCCCTGAACGCATTTTGAGAAGAACAAAGATGCAAACCCCACCCGTAGAGCAAAAATCAAACCCCCAATATTCTGCCTCGATACAAACCTAGCGGGTAAGAGCAATGATGCGATTTTTATCGCAGTCTCAGGTGTGCTGGCGTTTTACTTGCGCCGCCTGGGCTTGTCGCTACCATTCCGGGAGTGTTACAGCCTGGACGGCGATGACCTTTTTGCCTTGAACCACATTCAGCAAAACACGCTTAAGCACAATTTCCCAAGGCTTGAAAGTTAACTCCAGGCCCTGGGTGCGAAATTGTCAATTTCTTTTCAGACATTGTGAAAACACAGCAAAAACCCTGTTGTTCTCCTGCATTTAATTTCGCTTCTCTTGTCGCTTTGTTGATTTTTTTTTTCCAGGCAGCCTCACAGCGCTGCAGTCTCCAACTTCCAGTGAAGACAAGTAACTGGATGCTGACCTCTCCCACATTAGGTGGGCTGGTCTTCTGCATAAGCCTTATTCTGGATTATAGCTATTTTGCAGCAAAGGCATTTTGCCCTTCTGCATCAGGCCTTAAATGAGATCTTTGATATGCAACGGGATGCCCAACGGGTATCACTGCTTTTTGCTTCGAAAATTCTTCTCCTACTCCTTACCTATAGAATGACTGTTAAAAGTGATCTGGAGCAGATCACATAGATTTAGATAATTTTAGATTTTGGATTTGTTTTTTAAAAAAGTCTTTAAAAAATAAACTTTAATAAAGTTTAATAAAAACTTTAAAAAAGTCTTTAATAAACATAATAAAATGGTTAGAGTTGGAAGGGACCTTGAAAATCATCCAGTTCCAACCCCCCCGCCCTGGGCAGGGACACCTCCCACCACACCAGGTTGCTCCAAGCCCCATCCAGCCTGGCCTTAAATACTTCCAGGGATGGGGCAGCCACAACTTCTCAGGACAACCTGTTTCAGTGTCTCACCACGCTCCCAAAATATTTACTTCTTAGTACTGACATATATTTCTTTCTAATCAAAAGGCTTATATTTTCCTTCCTGGGCCATTTTTTTCATATTGAACTGATCTTTTATGTAAAAACATATTTTAGAGGACTTAAACTGCCAATATAGAAACCAAATACTCAGGTGCATCAAAGAAAAAGCTCCTCTTGATCCCGTAACGGCACGTAGCAATGCCACTATTTCCTATTTTGTATTTATTACAATCAAAAAGTGGGATCATGGAACTTCCCGTGGAAAGAAAAGTAGGGTTTTGGTGTTTGACACACACAAAGTACTTACCTGGCTATGATCGCAGGTTTCTATAGCTACAGTAAAATCGGGTTTCATTAAAAAATAATTAAAAAAAAAAAAAAGATGATGAGTTGTGCATGGTCCTATCGTTACTGCTAAGTTGAATTCTGTGGTTGGTTTTCACCTGCAGAGTTCATACATGCCAAGTCATAGTCATATCAAGCCTGACTTCCTCATGCTCTTTGGTAGGAGCAAATTCATGTGTCTCAGGATTTGGATGGGAAGAAACCGCTGAGGTTTTGCTGAGTGTTTTAATTTGAGCTGCTGTTGACATGAGAGGTGCAGCAGGGAGCCAAACTTAGATGTTTTAAAGAAGAGCAAACCCGTGTGCCGAGGGTCCCAGCCCTGCAGAACAATTCTAGCTCCACTAAACAACTGCAATTACTTTCTTTTTTTTTAAGCTGCAGCTTCATTTCTAGATAGAGTCCCTAATCAGGCTTCTAACAAGTTCAGAGCTGAACAGAACTGGTTTCAATCCATTGTCTAATGACAGGCACAAACAGAGATACTTTTTTTTTTTTGCTTTCGTGACTATCTGGGTCATCTCATTCCCGTATAAAAACCTGAAGGAACCACAGGGTTTGTGGGCAAGAGCTGGTACCATAACAAAAATAACAGGCTGGAAAAAAAAATAACAGGCTGGAAAAAGCATGAAAAGAGCCCCTTTGCCCTGTTATATAGCAGCAGCCGCAGCCTACTGAATCTGAATAGAGAAAGGCTCAATTTCTTTCTCTGAGCGAGGCTTTTGCAGTCTTGGAGATTGCTTTAATTACCAAGCTGGGCAGGGAAGGTTTCCTCCCATGTTCCTGAAAGTATGCCAAGGTAGAAAAGAGGCATTTCTTTCCCTATACACACATTGAAAAAAAAAGAAAAGAAAAAAAAAAAAAAAAGAAAAAGAAGAGGGAAAACAAAATTATTTCTCATGAAGAGGAGAAAACAGTTGAGAACAATCCATTTTACCACTAAGGGAAAATGTTGCTAAGCTTGTGTGGCATATTCTACCTAAAAATATCAACCGAGAGGAAAAAGAGGTCATTCCTGATATCAGGAAACTTTTTACTTCAAAAGGAGGGACAACACACCCGTTTAGAACAGCACAGCAGAAACTATAGGGGGGAAAAACAATTAACAAATTGAAATGAAAAGGAAAAGACTTAAATTTTGGACTGCGTTTGTAAAAGCAAGCTGAATTTTGCTTGAGTAAGACCTGAAGGCTTTCACCAGAGTATTTCGCCTCACAAGGAAAGGAAACAGGAAAACTTAGCAGTAAAAAAAAAAAAAAAAAAAAAAAAAGAAAAAAAAAAAGGAAAAAAAAAGAGCTAGAAAATATAGATATGCCTACAGAAGAAGAAGAAAACCTGAAATAATAATAATAAAGAAAAACTGAAAGACCTTTCTCAGGAATGAAGGAAATAAATCAAAAATAATTAAGACCCTTGCTTGGGGCTAGATAGTATAAATCAAAAAAGCCTTAGGTTGCAAAGAAAATTTAATTTAAAAAAGCCCTTCCTTGTGCCAAAGATTTATCATTGTTAAAGCCCAGTGGGGCCAGAATACTTTTTTTTTTCCCTTCACTCCGAGGAGGTGCACTTCTGCTCCTATTGATAAATCCATTTAACTTGTATGTTGCCAAGTCTTCTGAAATGTTTGATGATCTCGTTTTTCTTTCGTCTTTAAGAAAAGGAAACAATTATCTGGCTGTCTGAACATCTTGTGTTTGATTGTTTTCGGTGAAGAATAATTAGAGTCAGGAAAGTCAAATTGGAAGTTGCTTGCTCCCAGATATTTTTAGTTGTTCTCCACCGTGGCTATTACCCACTCACACCTCACTTTGCCACAGCCTGTGCTAAACGCTTTTACAGAGCAGAGCCTTGCAATCAGGCAGCACTCCCAGCTGATAAGTACAATTCTGTACTTATTACACACTCCATTTTTTAATGTTAAAACTCTGGGTAAGTGAAGGAAATCAAAATCTCAGTTATTATCCGGCAATGAAATCTGCTTTGATTGCATGAGGCAGAATTTCAGCGAAGTCAATAGGGGCTGCCGGGAGCAGGGACGTGGCTGGGAAATGCAATGTGTAAGAGACACAAGGTCATTAACAGAAGTGTGATTAGTGCAATCTGCGCTATCCTGATATTCGAGCTTCAGATGGGCATCTCTAGCTAAGAAGTAACAGATGAAATGGCAAACTATACGGCAAAAAAGGAATGAGGGTCAAACAGTGTAATAAAGTAAGAGCACATGGGGTGGGAATTGAGGTTATGGTCATAGAATCATAGAATGCTTTGGGTTGGAAGGGATCTTTAAAGATCTTCGTTCCAACCCACTGCCCTGGGCAGGGACACCTCCCACCACACCAGGTTGCTCCAAGCCCCATCCAGCCTGGCCTTGAACCCCTCCAGGGATGGGGCAGCCACAGCTTCTCTGGGCAACCTGGGCCAGGGTCTCACCACCCTCTCAGCAAAGAAGTTCTTCCTGAGATCTCATCTCCATTGCCCCTCTTCCAGTCTCAAACCATTTCTCCTCGTCCTATGGCTCCCCTCCCTGATCCAGAGTCCCTCCACAGCTTTCCTGCAGCCCCTTTAGGGACTGGAAGAGGCTCTAAGGTCTCCCTGGAACCTTCTCTTCTCCAGGCTGAACCCCCCCAACTCTCAGACTGTCCTCCCAGCAGAGGGGCTCCAGCCCTCCCAGCATCTCCACGGCCTCCTCTGCGGTCTTCCTCCTGTAGCTCCTGTAAGCCAGGCTGTCACTATAACAAAACTGAACCAGAAGTCAGCAAGAAACAGCTTGGGAATGCGAAGGAGAAAAGAGAACGATCATACGAGGGCACAGGGGGAAGAGGGGAACCATCAGGTACGTGTGTCTGAGAGATGAGATGAGCCCGATTGTCCAGGACATGATCAGGCAGCGGAGAAAGGCAGCAAATCTAAAGTCAGGGAGGGAGAACTTGATTATTCTTTATGATTAAGTACTTGAATTATAAGTCTGTTTAGTGGGAGAAAACAATGAAGAATTCAATATGTCTGGGCTCAGAATAACTCCGATGATCCCTGGACACTAACTCACATCACCCCCATTGTCAGACAACTCCACTGGCTCCTCATTAATTTCAGAACCCAGTGCAAAATGAACTTCTTGATTATAAAACTCTCCACGGGCTTGCTCCGGTCTCTCTCTACTTCCCCTGCACATCTAGCACCGGTTTTCTCTTTTTCCCTCCAGACAACACTGTTGGTGTGATTAAAAGCTCTTGTTTCTGCTGTGCCACCACATCACTTACTTCCCCGGTTTGCCAGTGGCTGTATGAACACAGATTATTAATAGAGCTCGCGCTGTCAGAGCAGGGAAACAAACCACTGCTCAGAAACCGTAATGCCTTGGCTTCTCAGCAAAGAACAGCTCGTGCCCGAAGAGGCGTGTTTAAATCCAGTGGCCGGGCAGGCAAGAGTTTAACACACCTGAAAGTCTGCGGCCGTGTCTGCTGCGTGTGACGCCCGGTGTCCTCCTAAGTCACTCCTTGTTTCTAACCGGTCTCTCAGGAAGAAGAAGGTCTCTCAGGAGGGAGGGCAGAAGTGCTAATGCCTGAGAATTGGCTCAGGGCTTCATTTATTGCCAGAAAACAGGAAATCTCTAAACCAGGCATCAAAAAACATTTCATAGAATCATAGAATGGTTCAAGTTGGAAGAGACCTTAGAGATCAAGTTCCAACCCCCCTGCCCTGGGCAGGGACACCTCCCACCACACCAGGCTGCTCCAAGCCCCATCCAGCCTGGCCTTGAACCCCTCCAGGGATGGGGCAGCCACAGCTTCTCTGGGCAACCTCTTCCAGTGCCTCACCACCCTCACAGCAAAGAAGTTCTTCCCAANCCAGGTCCATGTCCTTTCTCTGTTGAGGACTCCGGAGCTGGACACAGGACTCCAGGTGGGGTCTCAGGAGCGCAGAGCAGAGGGGCAGAATCCCCTCCATGACCTGCTGGTCACGTTGCTTTTGCTGCAGCCCAGGATGGGGTTGGCTTTCTGGGCAGCCAGTGCGTACTGCCAGCTCCTGTGGAGCTTCTCATCCTCAGCATCCTTTAAGGTTGAACCACCTTTTAATTTGCAGAAGCCTGTCAGATCTCAGCTACTTTCATTATCGTTATAGCTCCTATTAGCTATCATGCCCGGGTAAGCCACAGCATCTCTGGTGTACCTATCTAAACCATTTGTTTGACTTTTGATATATGACATCATTAAGAGCATTTTCTTATTTTTTGTTGATTTGCAAAAAATTTGCCCGAGAGAGACGCGTAAACAAAGAATCTCAGAAAGAAGAGGTTAATTTCCAACCACCAGCTACCTTTAAAGGCAACTAAACCCATTACACATCCTGCTTACAGCCAGAAGCAGGCCTGGGTGAGAGGTTCCCAGTGAATAAAAGCTTATTAATGGGCTGAGCTTTTTGTGTCTAATGTCAGGAGGAGGCAGGTGCCAGCGCCCGCCCAAGGGAGCTTTCACAGAATATAATCCTTCTCTAAAGGAAGGAGAGAAACAGAACTTGAGCATACTGTTCTACTTTAAAAAAATATGTTTTATGGCAGTCTCTTTATAGTCTTTATTTTTATTACAAATGGTCATATGCCGTTCTTTGGGTATCGGTCATGAGAACAGCCACACAAAACCTCTCAAGGCCTCTGTCCAGCCCACCATTCTTGAAGTCCTACAGAATTTGGGCTTGGAGCAACCAATTAAAGTATTCTTCTAGTCTCTCTGTCTGGACAAAGATTGAAGATTACAAATTATACAATATGCGACAGTGTATTTTTTTTTCCCTACTTCCTCACATTCACAGGAGTGCAGTTCTGTTATCCCTGATATATAAAATTAAATTGTTTTCTTTCCATTGTATATCTGCCCAAGATTATGGAAGAGTTCTGATCCCAAATGAGGAATTGATCTAAAATAACTTCTCTGTTCCACTCTCTGCCATTGATGTTTTCATAAATATGTGGCGAAATACAAGTGGGAATGCAGAGAAATGTCTGACCCAGAGAGGCAATATCCCATCCAGAACCCTCCATGGGGCAGAAGGAAGTAACTGAACCACGTTCTCATCCTCCACCCACACAAATGAACCACAGCTGCTGGTTTAAGTGCTCAGGTCATGGGACGGGATGGCTGTTTGCATATTATGGAGAGCTCTCCCTTTCAGAGACACCTGAAAACCAGCCAAACCCAGCTGTTATACTGGTACAAACTCATGTTACCAACGGCTTGGGAGGTGGATGTTGGCTGAAGCAAACACCTGCCATGGGACTCAGTCCTAAAGCATGAAAGGCAAGAGCTTGGTTGCTGTTACCCCTCCTTCTCGTTATCCCATCCCTACCTGTGGAGTGTCATTAATGCAGCCCTTCAGTCCATGGGGCTTTTTTTTTATTGAGTAGAACAACCATTTTCTACCATGTAGAACATCGACTGGTAATGACTTTCTATTCAGAGACGAGTCAAAATACTGAAGGAAATAATCTGGAAAGACCCTAGTGGAACTTCTACAAGGGTAGAAAGACCCTACCCTACTTCTACAAGGGTAGAAGTCCGATTTTTCCTGAAAAATATAGATACATATATAATAATAAAATTTGTTGGCAGAATGAAGCAGAGAGGTATTATGAGCAGAGGACAGACTGTACAGGAGAAGCATAAGCATCACCTTAAAGCTGAAATAAAAATGGGGTGAAAGGCACAGAACAGCAGAACAGAAATTATTACAGAAATAATACAAAACGCAAGGCCTCATACTGGGTGAAAAAAATAATGCTGATTTCTGCAATGAGCCTGGAGATAGTGGACTGGGATGACTGAATAAAACAAATTGGTGCTTGTTTTGATCCCATTATGAATATAATTCATCAACGCGGCGCCCATGAAAAGGCAGCGAAAGCTTAAAATGCAGCCATCAAGCTGTTTTCAGGTAAACCTTGGAAATCTGGAGCCTATTGTGCAGGGAGCTGGTAAGAGTTCAGCGGAACACTGTGCAGAGCCATTACCACAAAAGAGGTATTGGGGTTGGAATCGGTGGTGACACGTAAGGCTGATTACGGGACAGGATGGGCTGTCTTGGGCTAGAAAACGGGGCTTTTCCAGCAGCCTAAAACGTAGAGCGAAAAGGAGATGATTTGTCATTGAGCATCAAGAGAAGAAGGTCACGACCATCACAGACAAGGGCGGTGCTGAAACAAGGGCAAACACAGGTAAAATTCACAGAATCACAGAATCACCTCGGTTGGAAGGGACCTTTTAAGATCATCTAGTCCAACCAATGCGGGGAAAAAAACCCAACAAAACCAACACACACAAAAAAACACCAAAAAACACAAAAAACCCAACAACCATAAGCAATACACCACAGCACCCAACACTAAGCCATATCCTTGAGCACCAAGTCAACTTCTCTCTTGAATCCCTCCAGGGATGGTGCCTCAACCACCTCCCTGGGCAGCCCATTCCAATACCTGACAACCCTTGCAGGAAAGAAATATTTCCTAATATCTAACCTGAACTTCCCCTGGCACAACTTGAAGCCATCACCCCTTGTCCTATCATCTGTAAATTCCTGCTCCTACATGTCATAAATCAGAACAGGTTGTTAACCTGCAAAAGCGACCGAGGAGGTGAAAGACCAACACATCCAAGGGCTGCTTTCAGAAGGATACTCCCGTCCCTAGAGGAGAATCGCCTGATTTCTGACGCTGGTGTTTTCCAGCATCACGCTAAACCCCACGGTTCAGGCTCTTGTAGCTTTGGTTTTGTCTGTTAAGACATCAGCCTTGTTTCTGTTATGAATTTGGCTGCGCTCCTACCTGCTCAACCTGAAGAAGCTGTCCCATTTGCGTCACGGGAGCTTGGCAGCAAGAGAACGGCCAACAACTCATGGGGTTGCAGAATAATCTGCACAACTAGCCGGAGAAAACCACAAGTGGAAAGGAAAGGTGCTACCAAAGGGAAGCAAAGGGTTTGATCCTCTAAGACTACTTAATATAGATAGATCGGGCAAGTTCAAACCACCACTGAAAATAAACTTTAAAAGGAAGAAAGTAGAAGGCAGTCAGTGCACTTACGAAGGGAGGAAATGAGATCTTTTGCCTTTCCTTTTTTTTTTTTTGGTCAAGGACAACTTAATGCTAGAGTACATCAAATATCTGGGGCCTGATGTTAAAGGGGGAAACTTTTAGCTTTTCCTTGATTTTCTGAAGAAATCAGAAACTTCTTGTCTCTGCGCAGAGATAGTTCAAGCCACCCAATGTGCAATTTTTGAAATGTATTACATCTGGATTCATAGATATGTGTGTATTTACTTCTATTTATGGAAGGAGAAAAATATAAATAGGGAAGTGTAAAATGAAACAAAACCCAAATAGAAATATATATGCCAGGCGCCACTAGTATTTATGCACATTCATTGCATTTGCAGTTTTATAAGATTTTTTCCTCCTGTTCTCCAGCACTGGAACTTTAGTAACACGTAATAAAACATGTCCAATATTTATTATTGACAAACAAATTACGCACCCGCTCCCCTAGAGTGAGAAAACCAGAGACGAACAATCTGCAAGGAAAGAGGAAATAGGGGAGAAAAAAAGAAACCAACGAGTCCAACAAGAGGGGAATCCTTTAGCGATAAGAGAAACACACTGATACAAGATAAACAGCCCCCCGGGAGTCAGGCAGATATTTGGAGATAAACTAAATAGCCTCCCAAGGGAGACCAAGCCTCGGTACGTATTTGCCAGTAGCCATTCAGAAGCGATGGGGAACTCTCCACGGCCACCCGTAAATGGCTCTAGCTCGCCCGGCCGGCTCGGTTTTATTAGCTGCACAATCTCATTTTTGTTTGATTGCTTTGTATCTGTATATGCATTAGGGGAGAGCCACATTTGCTATTTTCTCCAGTTAACTCCTCTGGACTCTGCTGTTCTCCCTTTTCAAAGTCAATGCAAACTCTCTTCCCGTGAAGAAAAAGGCTTCCTTGTCCCTTTCTGGTTTTGACTCCGCCGGTCACGCAGGGGTTTCAAAGCAGCAACTCCCCCGGCAAAGGGCGGAGGGGGAAAAGGAGAGGGATTTCACGTTTCTCCTGAGGATATAAAGCAAGAAGGCAAGTTTGGGACGTGGTGCAGAAGAAGCCTTCCCAGCGCAATCCTAGAGGATGGTGCCTGGGAACTCTACTTACATTCATTTCTCACCCCCCCAAAAATACCCAGCCTCATCTTTGAAGATTCTGTGGCAGGGAATGGAGAGTGGCATTTCGTGGAAGATACAATCCAAGAGTGGGTCTGCTTTCCTTCCCAACACCTGGGAAGAGACCAGCATCCGAAAAGGAGAAGCTTCCAATACTCCTCCATCTAATTAGTCCTCTAACATCTTGTAACCCCCTTCTCCTCGTGCGCTCTCCCCTCAGCAATCGCAATCTTAATTCCAAGACACGTGTTAAACACCTCGAAGCCTCATCAACAGCATCCCCGTGCTCACAGCAATAAGCCATTAAAACCTACACCAGAATATACTGGTTCCAGTTAACAATCCCGCTGAAGAGGGGAGGAGCAAGGAAGAGGCGAGCAGATGAATAGTTTGGGTAATATTTTTCTTCATCATTTTAGTTCACTAAAGCAGATGTAGTAGGAGTGATCAGTGGGGATAGATACAAACTGAAACAGGCTGTAAAGTTATGAGGCTAAACAGCGTGGCTGACACATTTACATTTTTCAGAAATAAATATTTGGCAAAAATATGCTCAGGAGGGTTCTTTAAAATATGGCGGCGCTTTTTTACTAGACAAATAACTATTATTCTATGTATAGGACAGAAGTGGTGACAGTTATAGTGCTTCTTCCCCGTGTTCATTAAAAAAGCTGTAAAAATTACTTAAAAAAAAAATAAAAAAAGCTGATTATGAAGCATCACACGAAGCCAAAGCAGGAGGACTGAGAACACAGGAGTTATGGGTGGAAATCCACGCAACAGCTTCTTGTCTGTTTGTGGTATTCTCCCTACCACAGTCACTAAGGGCATCCGAGTGCCAGACATTTGGAGGTAAAAGCCATCTCAGGGAAACCGAGATGACAGTTGGTAAGGCTGACACTTAAAAACTGTAAGTGCCCATTGACGAGCAGTTTGGGTATTTCAGTGTTTTGAGGAACCAGGCTTTCCATTTAGCTCTCCTGGCCAGTCTCTGGAAAATTCTGGTCTTAATGGTTGTCCTGGTTTGAGCAACACAGGACTGATTTCTCTTCTGGTGCCTGAGAAAACTGCACTTTTAGAAGATCCCAGTGTCTGAATTTGTTAAAATATTTAGTTTATAGCCAGCTCTGGGGTGTGAGATTCAAGGTCTCAGTGTTTTGAAGCTTCTCAGGTGCAGGATGAGGAGGAGTGAGACCTGGGCACTTGACCCAAGCTGCCAACAGGGTTATCTCATACCATGAACATCACATTCAGTATAAATTAGAAAGTTTGCTGAGGAGTTCTCTCTCTCTTTCCTTTGATGACTGTCATCCTAAGAACTCCGTGACGGAGCCCTGAGCCCTTCCCTTCCTCCCGAAGCTCGCAGTGTCCCACACTGGATGTCCCTGCAGGGAACGCATGGCTTCTGCTGATGGAATGGGCTGGGGATGGTCCTTGTGTGTTTTATATCAGTATTGGGATCAGTATCGATTCTTTAGAACTAAATAATATTAATTATTTAGTTTTATTCTATTAAATCTGTTTATATTTCAACTCTTGCAATTTTTTATTTTTTCCCCGGTTCCCATTCCCAGGATGGGAGGGTCATTGGGTGGGACAATCATTGCCTAAAACCCAATAAATTGTTGTGGGTTCCTCAAGCCATAACNGACACAGGACTGATCTCTCTTCTGATGCCTGGGAAAACTGCACTTTTAGAAGATCCCAGTGTCTGAATTTGTTAAAATATTTAGTTTATAGCCAGCTCTGGGGTGTGAGATTCAAGGTCTCAGTGTTTT
>VZRU01007858.1:566622-621010 GCA_013398155.1 Pedionomus torquatus
TATATATATGTAAATGTAATAGTTCTGGCGCTTACTGTAGGAATAGCCATGGCAGCCCCTTGCAGGCTAATTTGTCCCGCTTCTTGGCACGGATGGGGAGCTGAAGGCAGCCAGGTGTTTGGCAGAGTGCACTCTGAAGGGCTGTGACCTTCCAAGGAGCAGGGCATCGAGCAGGGCACAAATCTCCTCAGACACCAAGGTTCAATTTACACCTACCAAACACTTTCCCAGTCCTCCCAGTGACAGAGTAAGGTCTGCCACCCGAACAGCCAAAATTGCCGCGGCTCAGCACAAGGCAGCCCCTTCCTGGAAAGAAACGGGTGATTTCCTTCCTCCCTGCTCTGTCATTTCTGCCCGGACATGGAGAGTGTATTTTAACCTCTTGGCCAACTTGAGCAGTATTTGGCTTTCCAAGTTTACTTTGGCTGACCCGCTCAGGCGAAGCAGCGGCCGTGCTTCTGGAAAGCTCACCTGCTCCATCCTTCANCAATGCACGTTGCCAGGCCATACTGAGCTTCTATCACCCCCAAGTCCTTCCCCTCGGGGCTGCTCTCAGTCCATTCTCCACCCAACCTGTATTTGGGCTCGGGATGTAATGAAGCTATATGTAAATATATATATATGTGTATATATGTAAATATATANGAAAGCTCACCTGCTCCATCCTTCAGTGACTCCCACCTTTTGCTCCAGTGGGCTTCTACGTTTGGCTTGCTTTCCCTGCCAGACCCAGCCTACCAGTTGTCTCCAGTTGGCCATTTCACACATCTCCGTCCTTTATCGGTCATCCCATCCATCTGTCTTCCTCCAGTAATTTTCAGACTACGGTACTTTGGTAACATTTTCTAGTGTATCATTGTTCCCCGGAGCCTCTTAGGCTACTCCATAAAACTGTCTTCCTTATGTCTCACCCCGGTGCCTCCAGCTCCACGCCATGCATCGGTGGCCTCCAGCTCATCGCTCTGCATCGCTAGCCCGCGAGCCTCTGCCCGTGGATATTGGTCCGTGTTTTAATTAGGATAAAACTGAAGCCACACAAGAAACGTAATCAAGCAAAAATGTAAATTAGGCTCAGCTAGGTGTTGTCATTTTATCTTAATGAGCAGTTGCTAGAAAGAGGCCTTCACAAAGCGTAAACAATTCCGCATCACAAATTCTTGGGTTTTTTATTAAGTTTCTGACAACAGCGAAATTTTGGACTTAAAGAGAAGAGGCGTCCAGTCATCCAGGAGTGCTTTCCCAAGCCAGCAATACACTCTTGTTCTGAATGACAACTCGGCGTTATGCCAGTGTGTACCCTGTTCACAATAAAATACGATCAGCTAAAGTGAGAAACACAAGACAGTGCTTTCTCAGTCTCTGGTGCCGAGTCAAATTAATAAGCTATTATTAGACAGAAGCGTACCTAATATTTTCATGGTACTGACTAGAAGGGGAAAGGAAAGAAACGTGGAAGGTCAGCAGGAAATCAACACATCTACAGGAAAAAAAAACCTTTGATTCATAACTCTGGAAAGTCAAGATGCTCTACACACGTTAAGCAATGTCTTACTTTTTTGGGGTATTTAAGTTTCTGTCAGTCCTTATGTATTGTAATCCTTATTTGAGAATCTAATGGTTCTCAAACTACAGGTCATTTTGGCCTCAGTGCGCTCTGCTCCAGCAAAGTGCCAAATGTACATTCTTTTTATTTACTTTCTCTCAGGTTCCTAAAGCAGTATATTAGTTATTAGGTAGTTATATAGCCTTCCTCTCTTTTATCAATATGGGAGAAAAATGTTATGGAGTGTAGGTCAAGCCCTTGGGTCAGTGAAAGGTCTGATAGTTGTCTTATTCTCATTATTCTTACAGATATAATATAAAAGCAATTTCTCTAGTGGTTTCATTAATAATTCTGGAATAAATACCATAGAAGTGAGAAGAAACATCTTTAGTGTTAATAAAATAATTCACATTTTTGGGGATGTTTTCATTATTTAAAATATTTAACTATCTGACAGCAAAACACTCAAAATCTAAGAAGAATTATGTATTTTAAGGTGTCTTATGCTTATAATATAGCACCAGTTCCAAATTTCACATAATCGTGCTGCATCTACCTGGCCTATTGGTGTGAGCAGGTTAAAAACCAAATCAACACATCACGAGCTACTGTCTTAATGAATCTGCAGTCTCCCAGTGCCGACCCACGATCTACATGTTGCACCCAAATGAGTTCATCAACAGCTCAGGAGGACAGAGTCCTGTGGTTCTTCCTGCCACCGGGCAAGGTACCAGGACCCTGTCTCCAGAACCTGAAGAGTCCACACACAAATGAGGGCAAGGCCAGGTTGGACACCTGGGCCAGTGAGAGGTGTCCCTGCCCAGGGCAAGAGGGTTGATACTAGAAGGTCCTCCAGGTCCCCTTCCAACCCAAACCATCCTATGAGTCTCAGCTACAACCACTTGAGTGGGATTTTGCAGCGTTTTCATTCTGTGTAAGAGCTAAACCAACTAACGAGACTGAAAAATAGCCACATAATTTTAAGCCGAAGAAGGAGCTTCTTTGCTGTGACCGCATCAGGTCTGAAATGAAAGGCGGCCGTGGTGCCAACTCGCTTTATGCAGGTACTGAAAACAAATTGGTCCTACATGATGAGAGCCCACACAGTTTCCAGTGCCCGACTGGGGGAAGGAGGTCAGGAGGAATGGCGTGATATGTAACAGACACTACTTTTTAAAGCTTGGGTCACTTTTCTGACATTAATTAGGATGAAAAGTCACCTTTTTATTTCACATCAGCTTCTAGATCACGTCATTCTGGATGTGGCCATTCAAGCCTGCTTTTTAAAGGCATAAGACAGTCCAAGCTTTAAACTTTAAAAAAAAAAAAAAAAAAAAAAAAAAATCAGAGGAAAAATAATGTTCCAAAGGGAGTTAAAATGTCAAACACGCACTTGATCTTTTCATCACCCTTTTAGATTCAGAAAAGCATTGAAATGAGTGACATAAAAATGTAAAAATTGAGAGGGTGGTGTACAGAAGTCGAGCAAGTTAGAGGACTTCAGTTTTGTCACCTCAGTCACGCCACAAAGGACAGTTAAAAAAGATTACACCTCAACAGCGCAGAGAACAGTCTTCTCCAACAGAAGGTTCTGCTACAGGTAAACAAAAAAACTGGGATAACTGAGTCTTTTGATTTTACATTTAGTCCAAAACTTTCCCTGAGAACCACATGCAATATCTTCCCAGCAGCCAGTGAACCGTTAGAAGGAAAAAGAAAAAAAAACCCAAAAGAGCGCTTAGCATTGACTTTCAGATGTTGCCCCACTCTGTAGACTGGGATTTTAACCAGGACCAAGCGGTCACCACACATCCTGAACACGGGCAAACTGCGAGGCAGAAAACAGCCAGCACAAGACTTTCTTTTACAACGCCCATGATTTGTGTTAACTTCTCAATTTTCNACCCCTGTTGGTCCGTTCTGGGTCACCTGTCCTGTCCGCTCCTCCTTGAAGGTGGGACCCTCCAACGGGCAAATGTTGAAAATTATCTGACCTTGGTTCTTCCAGCAATAAGTCTAAACAAGGGCCTCTCTGCATACCATCCCTTGGTATAATCAGGTCTTATCACTGTGAGACGGAACAGCTTTGAACAATGTGCTGTTAATTTCAGAGTTTAGCTAGTTAGAAGAGGCCCAGCTAAGAAAGTAAAACTGTAAAACAGAAAATTGGTTCGTTTTACCTCAAACCAGGACAGCCAGCACAAGACTTTCTTTTACAACGCCCATGATTTGTGTTAACTTCTCAATTTTCGCCTTCTCTTGTTCTTCTACCTCTTTGACCTTCTTTGATGCTCCCGCTTCCCAACTTCTTTCTCCAATTGCCTTGTGTGCTCTCTGCAGCGGATAACATGTTCTTCTCACTCGGCACCCAGCCTCCTGCCAACCCCAACCCCCTCCTCCCTCAGCCTGCGTGGTGAAAACGGTGTCTCTCTTGCTCTAACGGTCCTCAGTGTCATTAGCCAGGCATCATTCATTACTCAAATCCGACCTTATTTTCTGCTTCAGTGCTGGTAGTTCTCAATTAATTTAGCAGATTTTAGGCAAAATAGATAATATTTTAATGCGTCTTTTTTTTTTTTCCCCTGCCAGCATAAACTAGCATCTCTCTGAATAGCAGAGAGAAAAACATAACCTTAGAATAAACCCAAAATCTTTGATGCAAGAAAAAAACCGCACAAGACAAAGCAAATGGAAATTACCGCTTTCTCTTTTTGAAAATGATTTTCAAATGGTATTTCACATGGACTGCTTAATTTTTTTAAAGAAGGAAAGAATGACTAATAGCCTTGAAGTCACACATAACAGAGTGTAACGTTAACGTGAGAGGGAGACCATCAGACGGAGTGTTGTGTTTAATTGGAAGATTCAGCCAATTCCACAATCTCTTCCTGACACTGGCCGAGGGAGACACCCCAGGAAAATCCACCAACACGACACCCACCCAGGGGGGTTCTCCAGTTCATTCTCCTTAAATTAAAATAAATAATAATTTCTAATAATTCTGCGTTGTTGATGATTTTACAGACTTCTAGCACTCCTCCTTTCAGTCATTTATTTTCCAGACTGAAAATCTCTGAACGTTTCTCAGCAGAAACCTCTCCGTATCTTTCATCCATCTCCATCACCTCCCTCTGTGCCTTCTCTAGTTCGATTATTTTGGTTTTGATGGTGTAAGAGCAGCACAATTATTAGTACAAGACGGGCAGAAATCATGGAGAAATGCAAGGCCTTATGACCCTAACGACGGTTTCTATTCCACTCTCAGGAAACTCCAACTCTTGTTCACTATTACCCAGCGCAAAACTCATCTTTCTGTAGAAGAGAAAAAGAGGATCTTCTCTGACTGCACTGACTGGAACAGTTTTTCCCACGGATTTCATTTCTGGCTGTGGAGACTGAATGTCACCTGCCATTTTATTGTCTAGTCTCTCGGTGTCATGAATAAATCAACATTTCCACACAGTCTTTTGTTGCAATTTATTACCATTGGCACAACTGGTCACTTCTTCCCTTTTTTTCCATATCATTTACTAATATGCCAGACACCGTCAGCCCTGACACCGAACCCTGTCAGTCTCCAACAGCAGTCCATCTCCCTTGAAAAAAAAAAATCATTTTCCTGCCTCTTGTTACCGTTTAACCAGTTATTCAATAATACCATTTCTTGGTCCAGTTTAGCACCGTCAAGACCTTAGCGTGAGCGACCCTGCGAAGTGCCTTTTTGGAAATTCAGGTAGGCTATGGCAAGGGGCTTCGCTCTATTCAAATGCCAGGCACAACTTCCCTGAACAAAAGGGCTTCTAACTCTTCATTAATACATGATAGCGCATATTAAATTCATATATAGAATATACGAGGTGGGAATGGATACTCTGAACCACCTACCTTGTGGCTGGTGGTGGGCTTGGCCATGGAAGAGGGTGGGTGGCTATAACGGCACGTTCTTTGCAGGATTTTCCTTCTCAGGCAAACAGCTGGATTGTGAAGACCTTCCAGATGTAGCGGGTATATGCAGCACACAATGCAGGAACTCCTGGCAGGCTCTCTGGTGAAATAAAGATAGAAAGGAATGAAAATTGAAATATTCTCACCCGGCCACCTTTACTGTGTCTGCTCAGGAGTGCAAATCACATATAATGGCATTTGGGATCCAGCATAAAAGACAGCTTCAGTAGAGAAATCTGTAATACACAATCAATTCTCATTTAAAAAAAATAGTAAGGCGAGCATGCACATATTTTAATTTTAACTTTGGACCACAAAACTAAGCACATGTCCAAATATTTCACTTAAGTAAGCCTTAAATTCAAAAAATCCCACCCAAACCAACAATTTACATGTCTTTGAGCAGAATGGTAAAGTGCACAGAGTGTACAGAGGGTGATGCAAGAACTAGGGGATGATAAAACGAAATTTTAATTTATAAACAATTCTGTACTGTGTACATATATGACAGTGGAGCCTTTATTTCATGAGACTATATCGTATATGTATAATATACAAAAAGATAATATAAAAGCATTCAAAACTTCTCCAGCTTTTTATTTGGGAAAATGCTTTCTGGCTTCAACTGTATTAGCTACTTTGGGATCAGCATAAAAGCATACTATAAATATTTATATTATATGGTATTCTAAATAAGAAATTGTCAACAGAAAAAAGTTTAATAACCTCACTTTCTATTAAAAGCATCAACAACACAGAAACAAAAAGAGGCATCAAACTATAAGCTAAAATAGTCTAATCACTAAAAGCTTTAGTTACTCTGGGGCAAACGTACTAATATAAATGTATCTGATGTACTAGCCATTGTCAGAAACTGAACTTCATCTGTCCCTATCAGCAGCCTCATTAGGCAAAATCTAAATGTAGAGGACAGTTTTATGGTAAATCATGCTCCAAACATCGTTAAAGCAAATCCTCTTAGAAAACAAAACAAAACAAAATTTACCTGATGTAAGGTAAAAATTTACCTGATGTAAGGGCTGTCTGTCACCAGAACCTTCAGAGACCTCAATCCAGGCTCTTTTAACAAAAAACCTCAGGTGATTTCACCTGTTTTTAGAAAACATAAATGGACAATGAGTCTGAGGTGGTTTCTAAGGAAACCAGGAGAGTAACCACAGAGGTCTTTGAAAATATAAAATAATATAACAATAAAAATCCTATATAATAAATATAATAATACTGAGTATATTATTATTGTTGTTCTTGTTATTCTTACCAACAATAACAGCCACAATAACAACAATAATATCAACAACAACAGGAAGAAGAAGAAGAATGGTAGTATTAGTACATGAATTTATAAAAATCTGGCCCTGGAAGGAAAATTAGGATTTGGAGCATACATCTTTTTACCATGTACCCCAGTGTATCCCTTCATATCATGCTGATGGTTAAAGGTTCGTTTGCACCTGCTGGTGGAGACAAAGGCTGGGAGAGAGACACACAACATGAAATATTTATTTTGTCTGGGACACAGAGTACTTTCTACGGGCACTTGAAACTCCTCTCATGATCTGCTTATTCACTCCCATACACCAAACCAGCTTAAAAGCAGCTCCTCAGAGACTTCCCAACCCCTTTCTTCATCAGCAGACCCACAAGTTCTGAGGGGCTGAGACACACCTGGGTTTACAGTCTAGCTCAAAAAATAAGAACCAAGGAACCAAGTTTCAGGAAGAAAATAGGTGAAGCCAAGTATCAATTCCATACCAATGGAGGAGAAGCTCTCTAGGGACAGAAAGGTCACTTGTCCAAGCCTACTTGTCTGACATCTTACAAAGGAAGCTCCATATCGCAGAAGACCATTCACTTCCACTTCATTCAGCTTGTGCTTACAAGGGAATTACCTGTACGAAGCTAGCAACGGTCAACCATAGGAAAAGCTGTGCACAGCCCCAAAAAATCAAGCACTGACAGCATCTATGAAAAAAACCTCCAATTTCCTAACAGCATTGCCTTTGTATGTTATGCTCAGACTGAAGATAAGCCAGGAACTGGGGGAAAGTAATGTCCTAATTATACGTGGTTTTTTCCCCCAGCCATTATGTTGTTTAATTTCTGGCTTTAGCTACGTTGGATCTTCTCGCTCTCTGACAAGACACAAGAATATTCCTTTAATGATAAGTAAGCAAACTGAATTGGTAGCATTTGCATATTTATCCATTAAACTAAGATAAACTTTTTAATGAGGCTACAGTGTTTATTACAAAACTTGAGAGCCCTAATCTGGAAAACACACCTCTTACCATGTTCCTTGTAAGTCCTTCCAACCATTATAATTAAAATGTTCTAAAATTTAATCTAAATACCCTGCTTTCAATTGTGAAACCTATGTTCGCCCAACATAATTAGCTGGAGAAATATGAATATTGAGCGCTCAGTTCTTACAGCTCAATCAACAGAAATTACAGGTTTGTGTTATCCTGTTGTAGGCTCGGTATCCCGCGACACAACCGCTCGCGTACGAGCCCTGTGCCTCCCTCCCGTCCCAGGAGTCCCACAGCCATTTGCCTCTTCCTGCACCGATTGTGCAATAAAAAAATCATATTAATTGGTCTTAAATAACAAATTCAGGGTGTAGAGACGTGAGTTTGCTTACCCCCTTTACAGGAACGGCTTATACTTCTTTGCACAAGACCATGAAACACATGTCTCGGAGCTTCTCACAAGAAATCTTTCACATCTCGAAGTTTTTTACATCTTGTTACTTCCACTTTGTAGCAGGACCCTCCACTTTTTGAACTAGAACACGTTTATCTATAAAGCAGCAAAAATATAACTTCATAAAGCCACAATGGCATAAGGAGTCATCTGCCTCAGGAATTACAGGTCATTGAAAATAAGGGGAAGGGTTTCAAGCTCGTTCTTCACCCGTTGTGTCAGCTGGGGATCTGGCCCCCCAAAACTGGATCTGAGATTTGATTGTACGTAAATATTCTTAGTGCTGGTTGCAATAAAAATTCAGAGGGATAGGAAGGAATTGAGACAGAACCCAAAGAATTTACAAATGCAATGAAGCATTGATGTAACCTCTTGAATGTTTTAAAGTTGGGCGGTTTGCTGTTATTGAGCTCCACTCCCATTCCAGATGTACTGGGTAACATCAGTGGGGTGAACATCAGTTCGGGACAGGGACCTCCTCAAAAATTCTACCCACGGTCCTAACAGAGGTCTGGAAATTCAGGTGAAAAAAATCAGGAAAGGGATATCGGGTCAGAGCAAACTGGGCACTTCTGTTAGTTTCTGTTTGACATAAGGAACACAGGATTTTGGAAATAGCAACAAGACTTCTTGTGGAAGACGTAGAGAATGGAGACATTTCTTACCTCTGAATTTTAGGTGACCATAGTTTGGGCTGAGACATCACTGAAATAAATTCTGCAGCAGAAAGGAAAGGCACCGTGATGCTGTTTTCTCTTCTGGCCCTCTCGTCTTCTCAGAGTCTGTGTTTATTAAGAATGACTAAATGATGGCTTAATTCTTCATTTAACGTTGCTATGAAACATGATAACCAAGCTGCCACAGCATCCGTTTTGCTCCTCACCAAATTAGGTTCACAATTCTGCAAAGAGAAAACAGCCAAAGGTAAATATTAGGCTGAAGTTTTGTTGAAGGTTGAATGTCTCAGCAAAAACCTTTCAATGGACCTGAATGTGCATGAGATCAAATCCTACCTACTTATATTGGATTAGCATGAAAGAGTTACCTTGCCCCACCAAAAACTGTATTAGTCCCCTCTAAAAATAATTCTGTGGCTTCTTCATTCCATATATATGAATTTTAAAAAATGATATTTCCATCTCTTTTTATTACTGTATTAATTCATTTAGATTTAAAATAATAAAGAAGCCCTTTCAGAGGATCTAGATGATCTATTATAACATTCATAATATAAAAATTCAGAAGCACTTTAAAGCGGTAATTCCAAAAAGAATTCAACATGGATAGTTCAACCCCCTTCTCTTTTACCTCCGAACGTCCTCTCGTCCTTCCCTCTCTGCTTCACCAGGCATTATCCTCTACCTAAATCTTTTCAGCCTTTCCAGAATCCAAATATAAAGGTATTTTTGAGTCACCTTGATAATTTTACGCTGATAAAGCTCCTTGTTATAAACTATAAGGTTATGGTTTTTCCTTTTTGGGAGGATGGAAAACGAGGAAAAAGAATAATATTTGGAGAATTTATTTTTCAACCAACACCACCTGCTCTTAACTTTGGCTAAAGCAAAGGGACGAAGAGTGTTTCTAGGCGAGAAAAGAAGTGGGTCTCAGAATACCCACCCTTGGGAAATTGCTTGGGTTTGGTCAGTTTGAAAGATGTTTTAAGAGACATTGAAATAAGCCCGACAGTCAAAGAAGGAGGATTCTGACAAACAGGTAAGTTTGTATTAGTTATTATGCACACATTCAGAAGAGAACACAAAGACCAGGTTAATGTGCCAAACGAGACAATTTAATCCAGTAGTTAATGTCATACATATCCCTCCCACTCTTTCATTCACCTTTTTTTTAAACAAGTAATTCCTTTGTGAAACAGGGGAGAAGTAATTTCACTATTGCATTAAAAAACCCATAGAATAATATCTATTTTGTGTGCTTTAAATGGTGAGATGATCTTACAGCCCCTGCATTGTGTGATCTTTCCATCCACTCATCCACCAGTCATTTTGTATTTCACCTCTTCTGAGCAGGAGATAGGAAAATAGTTATTACTTTTTTTCTTTCTGTTTTTTTTTTTTTTTTTTTTTTGAGAAAAAGCTAGAGAACCCCAGGTGAATTGCACATTTATACTGTGTGATTATCAACCCTATCATTTTCTGAAGACTGACTCTTCTACAGCCCTCCTGTTCTTTTCTCATTCCAGGAAAGGCAGACACATTGTGTCACGATTACTATCATATTCAAAATATTTCAGTAAATCTTATTATTACAGTCCTCGCCTCCAACTATAAGGAAATGGAAACCAAGGGTAAAAACACGTATCATTCTCTCCTAGCAGCATTCAGAAACAAAGCAAACAAGAGCTCCTTCAAACATATTTCTAACAACCACATTTAAAAAAAAATAAATAAAACCAATACCCTCTCCTCCTACAGATAATAGTTACAGTTTCATCATAAAACATCCCTGTAAAAACTATTTAATTTTCCACTACAGGGAGGCAGGATTTGCTCTCTTATTAAACATTTTGTAGAAAAGTCTAAAAGTGCTTTCAATTATTTATCTGAATTGAAATCTAGGCCTTGGAAACTGCTGGCATTACACACACACACATAATATTATCAGCCCACTGAGTGCTATTAGGTCATAAAACGCTGCTGTAGCAACATCTCTGTTACAGCTGCTGGTGCTCATGCAACTTTTACTACAGTTATAAAGCCATTTATTACATTTTCTTTATGATGCTAATGCATTGCGGTCTGTTAGTTTATTGTTCCCACTGTGATAAAGACCAAAATGTATGATATTGTGCAAAAAAATACAAACCTAATAACATACCCCGCTGCATTAAAAATCTCTTAGATAAGCTTAAGAGGCTCATAAAAATATTAACAGGGGATACCGAAAGGGAAATATTTGGTGGGACATTTTCTTTCATTTATTTTATTGTTCCCCACAGAAAGTTTTTTTAATTGTGCTTTGTCAAAATAATCAAAGGATATTACGAATGTGACTTTTCTTAATTATAATGTCATCATTGTGGAAGAATATAATTTGCAGGATGCTATAAGGAAAGATGACTAAATAATATCTAAATAATCATTGAAAAGGAGAAAAGTCATTAAAAATAATCGTTCTCTTACACCCAGAGGTACATAGCAGCAGATAATTACAATTTGCTCAAATTGTCTGAATTTCCACACTCTTTTGTTTTAAGAAGATGCAGTTTCTTTTGAGGGACAATCAATTCACTTAATTAACTGCTACCTGGTGCTAAGGCTCATTTAGAGACTCACCCACCAACAGTAGGATAATTCAAATAAAAATTCATTACTGTTTAACTCAGGTGGAATCTCCGGGTTACGACTCGGGTACTCTTCTGGATGTGGACTGTGGCTAGTTTTCCCTTCAGCAACAAGCGCCGAAGAGGAGGCATGACTCGAATATTTTGATAGTTATAAGACTGCAGAAGGAAGACAAGACTTTTGACGAGGGCTCTGAAATTAAAAATTCCCTTTTTTTACAAATTCATGGTTCCTTTTTCCCCAAAACAACCACAGACAGCTGGGAAATGACGTTTCCCAGGAATAGCACTGTTTCTGCTTAAAGTATACACCTAAAAAACCAAAAGATGATTGTGACGTGGATTTTAATATCTACCTTCTTGCCAACTTTTCACAGAATGTAAACACCCAAATAATATTTGTATTTTTAAAATAAACATTATTCTCAACACACTAGGAAAATAGGGTGGGGTTTTTGGGTTTGGGGTTTTTTTTCCCCCTTACATCTTCGATTCTGTTGACAAATTTAGATTTTAAACTACTCTGTACCCAATCATTACATTGCTACTACTTAGTCATTTCAAAACCTGTACAACAGTGCAGAAGCTGTCAGAAATTATCATAAAGGTGATGGAGACAGTAGAGATTGAACCATCTCATAACATTTTTTGAGGAGAAACTCCTGAAAAGCCCCATGTGCCCTCCCCATGGAGCTTCACACCAGCTGGTTCACTGCCTCCACCAGCTCAGATCCACTGAGTCGAATAACAAGCAGGCGACTTTTCCAGCTTCTCAGAACATTTTGGAATACATCATGGCAGAACTGGCCAAAGACTGATGATTTAATTGTTGCAAAGAATTTTGAAACTCAGGTTTTGTGGCCTCAGAAAGTCCAAACTGCGAGGAAGGTCTCATGTATTGCTGAAAAGAATACATTTGCTGAATGAAAAATCTCTCATTTTAATCATTTTAGCTATTGCAGCTCTACCCTCTCTCTTACTGCTGTTTACTCTCAGCCTTTCCCCTTTTCCATTCCCCACTTCTCAGGTGTCCATGCTTCCTCTGCCTGGCCTGATGTGACCAAGGAGCTCTACAGCTCAGAAATCTTCCCAGACTATTGCCACAGTCAGCATACTCAGAAAATCTTTTTACACTCTCTCTCACAAAAAAAAAAAAAAATTAAAAAAAAAAAAATTAAAAAAGACCTTGGTCCGGGTCATTTTGAAGTAGGATAGAATGGGATAGAAGGCAATATTCCAATAAAACCTGTAATGTAGAATTCAAACTTACAATGATTGAATTAAAACGTCTGAGTAACAGCTCCCCAGATCCCTGCAGAATAGAGACTGCACTATAAAAATACACTTAGTGTATAAATAGGTGTATTTTAATCAGGAATATTTAAAGTACAAATTGAATCAATCTTAAGAAACTTAAAGGAGAGAAGCTTCTCCTTCCTACTTAGTCTTCTTTACAGAATAGAGCTTTTCCTGTCAATATACCCATGTGTTTGATTATGTTGCCAAGTTTGCCAAAGATCTTGCCGTCATCTACATCCCTAACTAGACTTGGGTCTTAAATAAAAACATCTCTCCCCAGAGACACATACAAGACCCAAATAGAGATAAAGTTTGAGCCCAGTTTCCACTTCCACCTAGAGCAGTAGCTTTGATTCACAGAGCAGTAGGCTACATCCCTCCACAGTCGACAGTACGTGGTCTTCTGACATTTCTTCTGGTGTGTCCATAACACACAGGGCCTTTTAATTTGCACCCCCAAAAATTTTTAAAAAATTCAAAGAACCACTCATCTCGCAAGATGTGGAGGAAAACAAACCATGCACCTAAACTTTTCACAGGGCTACCTACATCAGGGCACAATTACTGGCTTCGACACAGCTTTGGCCTCTGTCTCATCCCCTCATCCCAGGACTGAAATAGCCAAGATTCTGAGCTGGAAGTGCCAATCACCTGGATTAATTTTATTTTCCTAAAATTTTGCATATGACCCAGGAGTCAAGTCGTTCTGGCTCAGCCCAACTGAGAACACCTTCTCAGACAGAAAGGTTTCCATTAGAGTACCCACACAGCTAAGAGTCCTCAGTCCTTTGTTAATTGATTATTTTCTTCATTGTACCTGCTTAAACTGGACAGCAGTAGCCAAACAATTTTTTTTTAAATCTAGCCCTGAAAATATCTGATTTTGCACTCTATATAGCTTCGGGATAAACCCAACACTTATTTACCAACACGCTCTTCTTTTATTTTGATGAATATCTAGCTCAAAGTCCTTTTTCAACAGATGCACCCAAAGATGCTCTGCGTTGTTACAACTTCATTATTTTACAGTGAGTCCTATCATTAAAGGTGCCAGACATAGATTATGATGCCTCACATGACAAAAAAAAAAGGGCAAGAGGAAAGCTTTTAGAACTTGTGAAAAAAATTAAGTGGTGATGTAAGAGGTAACACATTAAAGATTAAATATTAATCGGTGCTGCTTAGAAGGGGCACAACATGAAATAAAGGGCTCTATAGCAGGGAATCTGGTATAAAAATATTTCAGATTATTATTTGTTAAGAAATATTATCATAACAACTGCAATTAAGTGAATAGCATAGCTCTGTGCTTTATAACTGCACTCCTAGATCCTAAAGCCAGGGATATTTACATATAACTTATAAATCTATATTATAACTATATATATATAACTTTGTGTTAATATTCCTTAGAAAAATGCAATTGTGATCCAGTATCAGGCTCTGGTTTTAGGTCAAAGGTACAACAAAACTGCCAAGGCATCGTGGACCAAGAAGCAAGAGCCCTGCACACCCAAGACATCATTCCCCACACGACAAAGTAAAAAGAAATAAGGAAGGTTGCTTTGTAAAGGTGTTGCTTTGAATACGTAGCCTGGCAGGTTTTCTCTTGCTCCTGAAGAGGGACTAGCTCATCATCAAGTAACTATAGAAACATCAAAAGCCTGCCTGCTGCCACCGGCAACGTTACTAAAGCAATATTTTGCAAATCATAGAATCATAGAATAGTTACAATAGAGTTGGAAAGGACCTTGAAGTTCATCGTGTTCCAACCCCCCTGCCCTGGGCAGGGACACCTCCCACCACACCAGGTTGCTCCAAGCCCCATCCAGCCTCGCCTTGAACCCCTCCAGGGATGGGGCAGCCACAGCTTCTCTGGGCAACCTCTTCCAGTGCCTCACCACCCTCAAAGCAAAGAATTTCTTCCTCATATCCAATCTAAATCTCCCCTCTTCCAATTTAAAACCATTCCCCTTGTCCTATCACTCTCCTTCCTGACCAAGAGTCCCTCTCCAGCTCTCCTGGAGCTCCCTTCAGATCCTGGAAGGCTGCTCTGAGGTCTCCCCAGAGCCTTCTCTTCTCCAGGCTGAACAGCCCCAGCTCTCTCAGCCTGTCCTCACAGCAGAGGTGCTCCAGCCCTCTAATCAATCAATCCAGGTGGTCATTCTTGGGAACCAAACCAATAAGAGCAAAAGAAATGAGCACAGGCTGATAAAGCAAACATTTCTAATCTAAGCGGAATAGCAGGAGGACATCCTCTATGGCGTGAAGTACCTGGGCTGTGAAACTGTTATTACCTGACAGGATGACTGTTAAAATGTAGTAAATTAACAAGACTCAGCCTAGGTTGTGATCCAACCTACAAAGGAGCATTAGAGAACATAGTGAGAAATAAATAAATTAGTCATGAAAAAGGGCATCAGCGGGAAGATCCACTGCCTGAAATAAAAGGTAGAGAATAAAGGAGAAAGTAAAAACACATCTGAAAAATAAAATAAAATAATATATAAATGAGACTTCCTCCCATAACTTCACAGAAGTTGAGTAAAGCTGAAGCTGTTGAGATGATCAGCAAAACTAAAGAAAAACGGAGCATCAGCAGGGTTTGGAAATGATCTTAAATGATCTTTGGAAAGATCATTTGAAACGATCTTTTCAGCCCATTTGATAAAGGAGACCAAGAATATGGCAACTTTTTTTTTTTTTTTTTTTTTTTTTAAGTACAAAAGTAGAATTAAAGCCTCTCTAGCGCTTCGGGAAGTGAACGGGAAAAAAGGAACGTTCATTAGAATGAGCACAGTAAAGGAGACAAAGGGAGCTAAAAGCTTAAAACCCAGAAATTATCCATGTATCATCTGAAAAAACCTCTCTGAGACCCATCAATGAGTGGGTTGGGTTTTTTTTTTAATATAATGGTGTTTATTCAGTACTCAAAATTAAGAGAATGATGGTGAAGGGCTGTCAGAGAGTGGGAAATGGTGAAGAATTATTGTGTAGCGACAAAGACATCTTGAAGAAAGCGATAAACTTTCCCGTAGATTATACAAAGCTATACATTAGCGTGTCACGAGTGAATCTGAAGGGTGCCTGAAACGATGAAGATGTACAGAACGTTTGTGGTATTTATAAGTAACCGCGAAGATATACCTCTGCTTTGAGTCGAACGGTAAAATGCCAGCTGAAGGAAGATAATAGCATAGAATTTCCCAAGCTGATTCCTTGTCATTCTGGCTCTTTGTTGCCTTTCTTTTTCAGGTGTATACAGTTTTGAGGCACTCAAAGGAAAGCTACCTAACAGCTGTTAATGGGAAGCTTATATCATGCTTTCCGTGTAGACAGCCAGAAATTATGATGTTACAATGAAATTTATACGAATTCAATGGTAACTTTTTTTTTTTTATCTGTTTTTACAAGAGAAAGGAGTAACCTTCAGGTTGAACCACGTGCGTATCTCAGGATGCTCACAGGATGCGTTACAGCAGCAGGAGCACAAAAAGGAGCACTAGAACATCGTTTTGGGAGCTGAAAGCTTTGAAGAGTCCTTGAGAAGGAAAAAGTTGAGAAGGAAAAAGTTGAGAAGGAAAAAGTTCACAATGAGGAAGGTAAAGGCTCCAGAAAGAATGCTTTTGGAATTACAGAGCCTGTTGAAAGCTAAAAGAAATAATCTAACAATTCAGTCAATTGATGTGTGTTTGAACCCAGGTTCCCACTATCCCATCGAATTCTAGTGTTTACAGTAAGATATACAGGCAGCAGCTTAGGAACTGGCGTTGTATAAAGAAGTGGCTGGATAATTATCAAATATATTGTGGAATAAAAGCAGATGTACGACGCAGATGATCTTGGATCTGGTTCCAAAACTAGATGAGGGACACAGTCCTACTGAGAACAAGTCATTAGACATACAGCAAGAAGATATACACAGCCATAAATTGATGGAAAAAGAACTACATGGGGTTTTGGAAAAAAAAAATCGTGAAGAGATTGCAGCTAATTAGGAGTAGGCTGTCAGAGGAGGACTGGGAAGAGAAACCGAGAGCTTTATGGCTGTGCAGAAAAAGGATATTCTCCCAGAATGTGTTTTAACAAAGATAGATGGTGGCAAAGTTGTCAGTCCAGAGTGCAGAATACGCGGCCGAGCCCCAGGGACAATTAGTCTCGTTGTAATTGGATTTACTGAATTGGCCGGAAGCGAGTATAAATTAGTGGTGCGTGTCAAAACTGGCTGCAGCGTGTCCTGGCTGCTCTGCATAAAGGAACCCAGATGTAAGTGTAATGGATGATCATGTAAAAATACTGGAGGACGCCCCTCAGACGTCACTAAACACACTAAAATGCACAGAAATGTGATTAGGAAAGAGAAAGGAAACTGCTGTCCCAGCCACTTGGTGAGAATGGAGAAAATAACGTTGGAAATAGAGAAGTGTGATGCTATGACAAGCTGAGCTGGACCTACAGGGCTCCTGGGGAGCTGAAAGTTAACCAAAGTCAAGTTATTTTTAGTGCTGTGAGATCTAATTAAGCAATATTACAAGATGACAATTAATTTGTCCTGAGATCTTCAGGAAGCAAATATCAATGAACACCAACAAGATACTGAAAAAAAGTTACAACTTTCATGCCACATAAGACGTTGTTGGTATTAGGATGACAATAAATAGCATATTCTATTTCCCAAACCCCCTCATTTACACAGAAAACCTAGTTTGGGAACAACCTTAAACGTTTAAGCATAATATTCCTATACATTTTTCATTTATATTGACCAGGGCACAGTTCTGTTGTGGGAAAGAGATCAGTGTCTATGGACTCCACTGCTTTTAGGGCATTTTTTCCAATTCTCAGATTACTTGGGAGAGAAATCCAACTCTATTTTAGTATCTATGTGTCCTATGTGGGAATAAACCTCAGAATTTTCCCTGCAGACGTGATACTATCTATGACCATATGATATACTTCATATTGGTTCCGTAATATGAAATTCTAGGAGGTCTTTGTAAGTTTTAAAATTTTAGCTAGGACTTAACATAGAAAAGGGAAAATATGCATACATAAATTAATGAATTAAATGGCTATCATCTTTAAAGAGCAATACACAAAGACAACAGCCTGGATTTTACAAAATCCCAGAATTTAACAGAATCCTCCACATAACACAGGTCCTGCCAAAACACATGCTGCACAGCCTAAATTGTCATTCTATTAAAATAAAAGTCATCTAATCCAACAGTGACATTCACAAGTGGGTTCCTGTGACCCTAGAGAAGCTGGAGAGATAGGGAAGCTCAAATCCAGTAGGACAGAAAGACCCAGAAGAAGCCTAAACCTTAGTTGTCAAAGAATGTGTTCAAACAATTGAAGGTTTCTTGCCCAACCTACACATTCTCATATTTTTGCAAAAAAAAAAACCCAACAAACCCTTAGAAATACTCACATCTCTTTTAGATCATCTGATCAGTGAGAGAGAGACAGATCCAGTCTCTGCTTTTCCCTTCCAAAGGCTTGGTCATCCCTAAGAACATCAGCCCACAGCAGACGTGGTACAGTCCTGTTGAGTCTTTTCTGCTGAAGCCGTCTCCTGTTTTTAAGAAGAAAGGACTCAGGATAGTTAGGAATATTTCAAAATATTTCTGCTAACCAGTTTAGAACCTTGATTAACAACTAATTAGTTTGTACTGCAGCATCAACTCATTTCTCTGGCCAATGGGCTGTGGGAGTCTCCCACTGCCCAGCAAAATTTTATGTACTTTATACAATAATGACAATATTTTATGTCATTTCATGTACTTTATAAATAATGACAATATTTTATGTACTTTATAAATAATGACAATATAGTAAGTTGAGAGATATATGGTTTGATACCCCCTTGTGTACTTCTAGGGTGTTTTTGAAGGTGACAGGCTGAAGCTAAAGCCTTTGCTTCAAAGCAGTGGTTGGAGTCTGGATCTCCCGTGCCCCAGACAAGCCATCTAACTGTGGCCTTTGGAGAGAAGCGTTTCTGTCCTCACCCGCTCCTTCCTCTTCCCTCGCAGCACTTTCTGGCTCTTTTTCTATTTCTCAGTCATTGCCTTCTCAAGGCATGAAATCACAAGCGCACGCACGGTACGCTCTGATCACACCTCCTGGCTCATGCAGTCCAAGACAGATAAAAATGAGAAAAATGCCTTATTTTTACATCCCTCACAGGCTAAGGATACAGCAAAAAGCCAGGTATTTAAAGATTTAGGCAGCTCTATACATGTCTTGGCAGAAAAAACAGCATTGAGGGACTTCGGGCGTCACAAAGGAAATGCAGCAGCTGAAAGGGGATTTTTTTGAATGCCAGTAATGCTTAATTTGGACTTAGTAGCCTAATTGCCACTATAAGAATCTAAGTCTCTGTGGTGAAACTTCCCCAAATATCACGTTGCACACGATCAAGTCAACAGCCCTGTGGTAAGTCCCATTTTACTTTCATAGGACTATCTGGAATGCTCAAACGTATGGGGCTTTAATGGGTTTTCCTGCTGGTCTAACAAGTTGGAGCTGGTATCGCAGCAAGAACACCTTGGTACAGCAGATACCACAGTTGGCTCCACTGGCTTTTTCTAACACCTGATCTCTCATCTACCAGCCTTTAACAACGTTATGCTTGATGCTATTATTATCCCATGTTATGCATCATATCGAGCAGCGAGCTTATTATTTAATCAGGAAGTCAGCACTTTTCTAAGCACCACTGGTACAATTTATTTCTCTTGCAAGATCTTCAACCCAGTAACTATACCTGTGCCATATAGAAGAGAAGTGGCCAAAAACTGAGACGAGGAGAGACAGGAGTAAGCTCTGTGGGGTTAACAATGCTCTACACACTTAATATTCAAGGAAAAAAAAAATAAGCCATTTCCAGTTTCCTGGACATTTCCAGTCTCCTGGACAGAAGAGCATCACCAAGGTTTAAATCCCTTATACAAAAGTAATTTTGGAAGCAGGCGGTTGTATGCAACTTTGATGGCCCTTCAGTTTCTTGATTGCAAATAAAATACTTGCTAGGTTCGGTAAAACAAAAGTGGAGCCCAGCTGTCCCCTTTGTGCACATCTTGACTAAGCGCACATAATCAGTCTATAAATGATGCCGCGGTTAAAATAATAATAAAAATAAATAACTAACTAACTGTTTACGCTGGGTTTGTCATTCGAAGTCATTACTGAACAGATGCCCCCCAAATGAGTAGGCACCAGGTACCCGTCCTCCAGGGGCAATTCATCAAAGCAAAATAAAAGTAAACTCCAGCATACTTCTTTCTAATAAGAGGACCAATCCTTCTGACACAAAGAAGCCTAAAGCACAGCGGCATAATCAAAATTATAATTAACTGTCACAAGCCCCAAGCAAATGTAAAGCACTATCTGTTTTATGAAACTTTGATCAGACTGTGATTAAATTATTTTTAGAGGGATGCAGTGTGTGTCAGATCTCAATTATCCAGTGCTTTCTTACCTGCAGGGAACTCTGCTCATTTCACACAACAATTTTTGCGCGGAGTGGCTCTTGGTAGGCTTCTTTTACAAAGATTCATTTTTCCCAGGAGGCACGTGGTCTGATGATCTCATCTTATCTTGTTTGCTGTTCCTGGAGATATATGAAAGACAAAACCCACTATAACAAATGCTGTCTACTGGTTTTCTGAATTGGGAGAGATAAAAGCACCTTTTTGAGAGTAAAACGAATGAGTTTTCGACCTGCAAGTCCTTATTACTGAAAGCAGTGAGTGAAAGCCGTATCTCCCACAGATAGAGGGGCTGAGAAGGAAGCCGGGGGGGACACAGAGAGGTCAGGAGCCACCACCTTAGATTAGCTAATGCCCACCTTGCTCAGTGATGTAACACCGACCCGTCACCGCGTCCGACACCAGTGCTCGGACTCGGGACAGTCAAAGAACCAACAAACTCGTCACATGCCACCTCCCTCCTTCTTCATCCCTCTGTTTCCCAAGGGTTGTACACCAGCCTTTCGGACAGCAACGACTCCCCTCTTCCTCCTTTCCCTGGAGCACTCACTGTACATTGAATCAACCTATCCTAAAACAAGAACTGACCCTTTCCCTTCTGAAAAAAAAATCAATAAAATCCTGTTGCCTGTTCAAATACACTAAATATTTAGGTTTTTGAAAGACAACTCACAAGGGGGAGCCCCGCTGCCGGGGTGCCCGTAATTTTTAGATGCTTTGTTGCGTTCACAGCACAAAAGCAAAGTTTTCTTCTTTGCTCAGAAACTGCTTCTCCAGGTCTTTCAGCTTCTGAAGTGGAACTTACTTTACCTTTTCAACACAGGACAGACGCATTTTTGCATGTTTTAGCTCTTATGCGGCTGCTTTTTCTATCAATTACGCTGTTACACGCCATTATAAATACAAGAAATAGCTGCTGAGGAAAAAAAACCCATCCCTACTACCTTCCCCATTCCCTCGCATCTTCCCCAAACCCCAGCTCCCTGACTACTTATTTTTGCTGGCGGATTGTCTGTGCCTACACTCGTCGGCGTTTAAGAGTTTAGCTGATTTAATTTTACTACCGTGGCTCTGCCTCTAAAACTGTCCTCCCCTTGATATAGTTATATTTGAAAAGAAGTGCTTTTGCTGGTATCTCTTATTTCAATGAGCAATATATGCTAAAGTGTCAAGAGCTGATATATCTACAACTCTGCTTGGGCTTTGTTGGCCTGGCTGTCTCATAAAATAGCTGAGAAATGACCAAAGTAGCTGAGACAGCAAAAACTACTAGAGCAGACCCAGTATGTCTTCTTTTCTCTCTATTTAGTTATTACTAACTAATCCTAATCTCCTCTGCTGTTAGTTTTATTCTGGGTGTTCTGCTTTTATAAGAATGTGTGTCCGCTGACAGCTGGGAAAACAGCACAGGAGGCTTCGTTGCTCGTGTTTTCCTAACACTGGTTAAGTTCTCTACATGTCCAACACTATTTTTGGAAGGCTGGATTCACATGGGTAAAATGGAGAAAGGGGAGCTGAGCAGCCTCCCAAAGCCATCCACCTCAGGAGGCCAGGGATGCTGCCAGAATCATTATGGTCGGAAGAGACTTTTAAAACCATTGAGTCAAACCATCGACCTAACACCAAAAACCCACAACCAAATATTGTCTCTCAGCACCATGTCTACCCATCTTTTAAACACCTCCTGGGATGGTGACTCCACCACTGCCCTGGGCAGCCTGTTCCAATGCTTGACAACACTTTTGGTGAAGAACTTTTTCCCTAATATCCATCCTAACCCTCCCCTGGTACAGCCTGAGGACATTTCCTCTTGTCCCATCACCTGCTCCTTGGGAGAAGAGACCAACCCAAACTTCCAACATGGCCATTAAGCAGATGCCAGAGGCCAGAGCTTACCCCCATCATTCTCCACTTATATCTGCATCCACCCTTTGATAATTTTCTTCCTGTTCTTATTAGCAGTAGGTCTTAGAGGTTCTGATGTCACATTTCCTCTCAAAGGCAGTTTCTTTGCTTTCAAAGTGCAGGAATCATTAATTAAGCACAGTGCCCTCTTAGACACCTTTGTCATTAATTATGAATGTGAACAGTCAAATATTCTATCCTCATAATAATGCCAAGATTAGATTAATATCAACTCTGAACTCTAGGATGCCCTCCAAAGTTCAGAAACAAAAGAACAAGTAAGAAACAAGAAGTTTTAATAAAAAGGAGGCTCTTGTCTATGAGCTGGCCTGAGGTGGACAACGACAGGATTGGCACAGCTGCATCTGCATCAAAATTTGCTCTGGCACTGAGCGAGCTGCACTGGTTCATGCAGGAGAACCACAAACCTCTGCCTCACATCTTCCCCCTTCCAGCTGTTGGCCATCTAAAGGGGACAATGCCATCTCAATAATTATTAATGCAGGAAGACAGCATTCATTAAATATCTACTTTGTGACTTCCTGGCTTCATTTTTCTCCCTGGATCTTCCTTTGCCTACAGGGAAAGGATCTGGTGGGAGATCTACAGAGCTACACCCAAGAATATGGAACCTTGCTCTTTTGATAAATTGTTGAATAAGCCATATTGTAGAATTGGAAGGGACCTTAAAGACCACCTAGTCCATGAGCAGGGTCACCTCCCACCAGACCAGGTTGCTCAAAGCCCCATCCAACCTCTCCTTTGACACCTCCAGGGATGGGGTGATAGACTTTCTATGGAAAACTCTGGAATTTGATGAAAAGATAAGCAGTTTTCCCCAACTATTTACGAGTAAAATATATTAATATTGAGAATTAAAGGATCAGATGCTATTTCTCAGTTGTAGGTTCTGCATTGTCTGGCAGACCTTATTGGCCTGGCCCTACACTGAGAGAGAAGGAGGGAGAGAGAAAATCCCAGCGCACGTCTAGATGTTCTAACGCTGGCTACATTCATGGTACCAGATGAGCAGTCCTATTAGCTTCAGTTAGAAAGCCTAAAACGCTGCTTTTCAGGGTCAACTGACTCACCTTGGACATATTAATAAACTATTTTAATAAATATGAATTATGTATGTAAGTCCCAGATAAAATACATATTAAGATGCTACATGCAATAACCTTATCTCAGCTTTATAGTGACATGAGGTAATAACCATATGGTTATGAAAAATACATTTTAAAGTTTGAAACCCCAGATTAGATTTAGCTGGTTTTTAATGGCATATTTTTTATTATATAGATAAATTTTTCCTTACTGGGTATCACTGCTGGACCAAATTAAGACTGTGTGGAGGGTTTAATCTCACACTTCTGATTTTAAAATGATTAGAATTCTTGTAAGGGTAAATTAACTTTACTTTGGAAGCCTTGAATCCTTACTATGGAAGTAATTGCAAAATTTCTGTAAAGTTTTACTTCATTAAATTATTGATATGTACTCTGCCTTAGTACTCTTCTTTTTTCTTTCCATCAAGTATTAAAAAGAAATGGAGAACGAATGCAAGTGTACGCTATCCCTAGCAAAGCAAAAATGAGAATTATTAAAAATGAGCATGTTTTTTATTATTGCTGTGTATTTTAAGGACAGATTCACAGGTCTAGCCAGCAGAAAGCAAGCAGGTCGCTCTGATGCAGGAGCTGGGCCACCTTCTCAGAGAGAAGCAATGTCAACCTCATCCTCAGCTTGCCAGGCTCTGCTCCCTGGGCTTGCTGGGAGTCCTCTCCATATCCTCCCCACAGAAATATGGACCAGGCAGCTTTCTACAAGACAGCCAAGGGGTTTTTCACCTTAATTCTGTGGTTACAATAGCCCTCTTTGGCAATTTGCTGAGCCGTTGTTCAGAGTATCTGTTGCCGGTAAAATTACTGCAAACACAACAATAATTAATAAGCTAATTTGATTACCACGTAGGCAGAATTTCGATGAGATTTCAGCCCATTTTAACTCCATAGATACATAGAAAGATTCTTTATTGCTGCGCTATTATCCATAGCAACAAAGAAAGGATGGACACAGATGCTAAATTTCCTAAAGGACCCGGTGTGTAATTAACATAAGTTAATTAATGACTTCGGCTCTTTGCCCGAAGAATAAATTCTCTACTTTTGTGAAGAATATGTAGTATTGCTCAAAGAAAGCAAAGATGCTCAATACCTGATTTAAATGCAAAATCGAACTCCTTAACTCAGGAGTCACGACAAGGCTCTCCGTAATAGCAAGGAAGAAATTAAATTGATATATCAGCAGTTAGCACATTGCCATGCAGAAATAAATCACTGTTTATACTATATTGCACTTTACAGTATTGGAAGAGTTGAGAGGAATTTGATTAATGAGATAAGGCAGCAGGGGCATTGCGTGTGGCGGTGGTGGAGCACATCTCAGAAATTTTGCTCCATACCTGTGATTTCTCACAACCTCTGCTTGATGAGTCTTGATTGGTACAAAATGTTGACAGAACACCTCTCAACCATTGCTAAGTCAACCTTCTCTCACTTTCTGCAAGGTTCTAACACCAAATAATTTGGTGACTTTTCTTGTGATCGCACTAAGTAATCATAGAATTGTCTAGGATGGAAGGGACCTTTCAGATCACCTAGTCCAACCACTAACCCAACGCTACCAAAATATCACTAAACCATGGACCTCAGCACCACATCTGCCTGGCTTTTAAATAACTCCAGGGATGGCAACTCCACCACTTCCCTGAGAAGTCTTTTCTAATGCTTGACAACCATTTCCGTGAAGGAATTTTTCCTCATATGCATCTTAAACCTCCCAAGGAGCAACTTGAGGCCATTTCCTCTTGTCCTATTGCCTATTCCTTGGTAGAAGAGACAAACCCCTGCCTTGCTACATGCTCCCTCCAGGGAGTTGTAGAGAGCAAGAAGGTCTCCCCTCAGCCTCCTCTTCTCCAGGCTGAACCCCCCCAGCTCCCTCAGCTGCCTCTCACAAGATTTGTGCTCCAGACCCCTCACCAGCTTTAAGGTCATCAATATCACCAGAGCACACAGCACACAGGTGTAAGAGCACAAACAAAAAGGTAAATCTGTGCTTGTGGATGAAAAGAAAGAGAAATAGTGTCACTATTTCTGTATAGAAGACAGATGTGCTGAAGCCCTAAGAAAAAAATGCATGGCACCCAGTTGCTATCAAGCTTCTGCAATGGTTACAAGAACATCTAGACTGAAACCAATTTTGACAAAATGCTGTTCCCATTATAAGAGCATATAGAAATCTCAACCAAGAACAGCAGTTCAATTCCTCGAACAGCTGAGACCCACAAGATTGACCAAGGAGAAGCGGGAGAGAGGGGACTGAGGTGCAGAGTGATGGATTGAGCTGGTCACACCTACACAGAAAAATGCACCACTGAACACAGACCTACAATATCCTGTCCCAAATATCAGCAGTCCTATCTTCTACTATTCATTTTTTCTTCAGACGGAATGGTTTTAAAGAGCAAAGGGAAAGGACAAAACCAGTTTTCAGAAGTCTCTGTAAACCCCAACTCAGTTGCTAGTCTAGTTCTCACTATCTTTTTGAATTAGAAAGCTTTCTGTAATCTTCTTACACCTTTCCAGGGAGGTCCAGACTCAAAATCAACTTGTAGATATTTAGAAATTATTAATGAGTCTTATTAAGTAAAATTACAGTTTAGAAATATTATAGTAATACCATATTTAAGAAAATAGATTTAAAGGGATGTGTTGCAATGGTCAAGAAATATCTGAAATTTTAATTAGTCCAGGCTGAGATCTCCAAATTCTGGAATTATTCTTGTTAAACCTATGCCAGCCGCCAAATCAATATTTTCTCAATAGCCTCATAATCCCATTTATAGCTGAGTTACCAAAATATGACTCTCTTACCTGTATTTACTGTGGTAATGATGCAGAATAACTTCATAAGGAGGACTGAACAGCTTTTATAAAAGAATTACTGAGGTTTGGGTGGTTAGCACTGATAAGAGGCCGACAGATTTAGTTCCACACGTAGGATAGTTCAACACAGCTTGTGCTCTAGATAGCTGGTACCACAACTCAACTACTGTTTCAAAGTACGACGTAAATCTAAGCATAAACGTTTTTTAAATTCCACAAGTATTTATTATACATACTTAACTTAAAACTGATAAGGTTACAAGCCCTTTAACCGCTGTAGTCTGTGATTTCACACAACTATTTACGCACAGCATCATCCAAACTGCCAATATCATAAGCATTTTAAAGACATTAATGTGAAACACTCTATCTACTAATGCATGTATTTATACACATCGTATTGAGCTGCTACCATAGTATGCAGCTTTGAAAATTGTTTCCTGGGGTGTCTTTGCCAATAACAGCCGTATTACTACTCTTCCCTTCCTTAAATTTCACAAAAGACTGCTTTGCAATAGTGCCCAATTGGATAATTGACAGGTCCTTAATTCCCTGTATTTAATTCTTCAAGAGAATGCATCAGAGCGAGTAGATTTTATGCAGTGTATGGTGTTATTTTTAGCCCATCTGTTTCTTCCTCAAAATGCAGCATCAAGTTTATGGGCCCACCAAAAATTCCCCTTTATGTCAACAGCCAAAGTTGTCTCTCCCTTTGCATTTTGACATTCCATTCTTACAGGTTCCTACCACTTAGTTTAAGTTATTCCCAAAGAGTTTGTGACTCTATGCATAAATTACGAGTTTTCATTATCAATGGATCAGCTAAATCAGTAATGGATGTAACTAAAAAGGTTTGGTGGGTGTGTAAGAAAAGACCAAACCCAAGAAAGATTAACCAGCTTGAGAATATCACCCTACATAATGGACTCTCTTATTACTGGAAACATTCCAGTGTCTCTTTTTATCCCAGTTAAAGTTTTAATTATTTCTTCACTTCAGAGTAGATCCGCAGAGTACACCGGGCTTTCTTCCAGAACACGCACGACAGACTAACATCTTTTGAGGCTTCGACTTCACTCCGTAATGTTGTCCTAATGCTGCCTTTTTGCACACTTATCCGTTCCTTTCCTTGTGTTTTTTTGGTCAGGAATTTTCGCTGGGTTTTGATTTTGTCTGCTGATGGTATTTTGCAACTGAGCTAATTATGATTTGTTTAGAGCCAACACAACACCAAAGAGCAAGCAGGATTTTTCCTTAGTGGGGAAAACTGGGGTCCCAGCACTAAGATGATGAGCAAGCCTATTTTCTGTCGGTCTCAAAAGAAATCTATCTGCAGCTTAAGGGTTGAAAGTTGAAGCCTTCATGTATATTGCAAGCCCATTAGCTGAGAATATCTTGGTACAGAGTCTGCAAACATTTGTCTTGAGGAACCAGACAGCCAGGAACGAGTCACCCAATTCATTCAGTTATTATTGTTACTTATTTGTTAGGAGGTAATAAGGTTAAAAAAAAAGAGTAATAAAAATTGAGGGAGAGAAAAATGACTAATTGAGCCACGCAAAGAACGTAACAGAAGGGGAAGTGAAGGCTTCTTAAAATTTGGTGCAAATATCCAGGGATGTTACACCCAAAAGTCAAAAGAATCGTTTTTTGTGATTGCTTAAATAAAGTATAACCAGACTAGTGTAGCCAGGCACCCCATCTGAGGGCTAACTTCAGGTTCTGAGAATAGTCCATCAACAGCTCCCCTTTTTCCATGACACACCTTCTGGCTTCTCGCAGTATATTGCAATTGTCCTTCATCATCTGCATCACACTTTCAGAAGCACAGAAATCTCATAATCATAGTCACAGCACATTCAAATTGCTCCTCTATGTCCTGCACGGGGTGAGTTCTCAAGATCCCGTATGTAGGAGCAGCAAGATAACTTACATGTGCCCAGTTGATCCAATACATCTCACACCAGATTTGTTGTCTCGGAATGTGCCAGTGCTGGCAGACGTACCTTCTTTCAGGAAGAAGAAACGTGGACCTGCTCTCTCCCACGTCTGACTTAGTGCTGTGATCACTGAAGCTGTAGAAGAGAAGGGAATCACCTGCATTTTAAAAGAAAGCATTGGCATTAGTGAATTTTGATTTTCTAAATCAAATGTGCTTTCAGAACACCTGGTGGCACTTCAGGTCAAAAGGATGAATGTATTCAGCTCTTTTCCTTTAAAACACACTTTTGCATCTTTTCAGGTGCTCAAAAATCAGGTACCTAATAAGTTCAGTTCACAACATGAAAAAAAAAAGAAGTCTCGCTGACCTGCTTTTGACCAAAGGTCTGTTTAGTATCCTGGTCTCCTTCCGTGGCTCTTAGCTGTTGCTCGAGGAAGAGTAAAAAAGGGAAGCATACATGAGCCTTCCATCCACTACCGCTTCCCACAGTCCAAATATGATTAGCTTGGATGATTTTCTGAGCTTGTTGTGCTTTGTTTGGCAGCCCTCAACGTACTTCTCTTCCAAGTCCTTTTTTCATGCTTCCTTCAGAACTGTCTGCATACAAAATCTCTTGCAGCTAGAAGTTCTACA
This sequence comes from Pedionomus torquatus, assembly GCA_013398155.1. Lineage (NCBI taxonomy): Eukaryota > Metazoa > Chordata > Aves > Charadriiformes > Pedionomidae > Pedionomus > Pedionomus torquatus. Next base: position 595,358 of record VZRU01007858.1, read on the forward strand.
GGCGTCCTACTCACTAAAAATAACTACTTTTATATATATATATATTTAAACTGGCTTTCAGAGGTTCCTTATTTTTGTATTGGAAGGGAGAATGAATCATGGAATGGTTTGGGTTGGAAGGGTTCTTTAAAGGCCAGCTAGTACAATCCTCCTGTCACTGGCAGGGACACCTTCAAATAGATCAGGTTGCTCAGAGCCCCATCCAACCTGACCTCGAATATTTCCAAGGATGCGGCACCTACAACCTCTCTAGGCAACTTGTTCCCTCATCATAAAAAAATTCTTCCTTATATCTAGTCTGATTTTACCCTCTTTTCGTTTAAAACCATTTTCTCTTTTCCTAACACAGGGTAAAGAATCCACGTTCACTTTCTCCTTGTCACTCAAAATTTGATATATTTCTAACATACCCCCTCTAAATTACCATTTTTTTTTTCTAAATGAAGAGCACTAGCCTGCTTAGCTGTTCTCCAAAGGGAAGACATTCTGTATTTTTGTTACTCTTGTCCTGACCTTGTTTTTCTGACTTTCAAATTGCAAAATAACCTGTCTCGCAAGAGGTGGACCGACACGGACCACAGCATTCACGGTGTGGTCAGGAGAATAATGAAGCTCTTTGATTGATTTTCTATTTCTTTTTCAGTAATTGCTAATATTTGCTATGGTTTTTCGGCTGCTATTGAACATAGAGCTGATATCCTCATGACAATCTAGTGTTCTTTCCACAGGATCTCAACCTTGAGTGGAAATAGTCACCTCACAGTTCATTAATTTGTATGTGAAATTAAGATGCGTTTCCCATGCGCATCACTTGATATTTACCCGCAATGGATTTTTATATGCCGTTTTCTTAGCCAGTCACTCAGCTCCATAAGGTTCTTCCGTAATTATTCAGTATTCTCTCACTGTCACTGCTGTGAAGAACTTTGTACCATCAGCAAATATTCCCGTCTCACAGCTCATCATCCTTTCCCAGGTCATTTATGTTGTTTGTTGTTGTTTTGAACAACACAGGTTCCAGCACACACCCCTTGCAACACCGCACTGTGGTCTCCCTCCTTGCAAGAAAGGTGTATTTTTTAATTTAAAACAAAAAACACTAGTTGATTTAAATAAACATCAAGTGAAGAGGGAGAATCTCCTGAAATGACTGCCTGGGTTCATGAAAAGCCCTTGGTGAGGGACACTTCTGGAAGCACAGAAGAAATCCAATATGCTTTATCAACAGGACCACTTTTCCCCACACGTTTGTTGACCCCTTCAAAATCTACAAGAAGGAAACTTTACCTCTACAGAAGTCCTGTTGACTTCCTTCAAGCAGGTCATATTTATTTTTATACTTTTCATGTATATATGTCCACTAAATTTGTTCTTGTTTTTTTTTTTTTCAACTGATTCTACTAATTTTCTTGAAGTTATTCGGGGACCCTTCAGCGTTGAGTACAACCTGTGCATGTCAACTTACTCCTGCTTTACACATCAAAGACGTTTTGTTCACCTGTAGCTCTGCAGTTGATTGAACCAAAAACGCGTGGATTGGTCTCATTTAACGTGGCGGATTTCTGGAATTTTATATAATTAAAATCCCTTTTTGAAAACCACTGACCAAAGTAGCATTAAGTCATTTACATAGCATTTATCTAACCGTAATTATCAGTATTAGTCACAGAACTGTAACAGTGCCAATTTTGCAAAATTAAGTTTTAAAAATGTGCAGTCGTTACTAAGCAATTTGGGTCCAGAAGACTGAAGTGCTTTGAAACACAAGTACGGAAAGGTTATCAGCTTGCTCAATTAAAAAATAAAAAAAAAAAAACAAAAACAAAAACCTCTGAAATTGAAGAATGGCAGTATTTGGTTCCTACTCATTGCTTATCTCTAACCCACGTCTAGCTCGTACGTATTCTGGCCGGCAGCAACCCGGGCAGTCTATCCCTTTATCCCAGCAGACATCAAACACAGCATTTAAAGAAAGCATTTAGATTACAAGCAATTATTTTTAGTCAGCTCCTTAAAAGCTCCTAAATTTCACAGGAGGCCGCTGGTAAGCTTCCTGTATGTTTAGTGATGCTTTTGCCGTGGCTTCCGATACCATTATGTAGGGATATTAAGACATCCAGAAGTAACAGTTTGGAGGGGGGTGATTTTTTTTGATAGGATATCTAATGAATTAATATTCCTGTTCATGGGAAGAAATTACCTGTTTTGCAGACACACGCTGAGTGGAATTCCACACAAGGCTCTGGAGAGACCTTATAGAAGCCTTCCAGGATCTGAAGGGAGCCTGCAGGAGAGCTGGAGAGGGACTCTTGGACAGGAAGAGTAGTGATAGGACAAGGGGGAATGGTTTTAAACTAGAAGAGGGGAGATTTAGGATGGATATTAGGAAGAACTTCTTTGCTGTGAGGGTGGTGAGGCACTCGAGCAGGTTGCCCGGGGAAGCTGTGGCTGCCCCATCCCTGGAGGGGTTCAAGGCCAGGCTGGATGGGGCTTGGAGCAACCTGGTCTGGTGGGAGGTGTCCCTGCCCAGGGCAGGGGGTTGGAACTGGATGCTCTCAGGGGGGTTGGAACTGGATGGTCTCTGAGGTCCTCTCCAACTCGAACCATTCTATGACTCTAAGTCTGCCGATTCGCCTGACTCTCAACCCATGGCCGTGCTGGCCTTGGCGTCAAAGACTGACATTCGTGGCAAACTGTGCGCCGACCCGTGCTGCAAATCTCTCCGATAGCTAAAATTGAGCTGTGATGCTCATTTGACGTCATTGGGACTAAAAATAGACGGAGGACAAGAGCGGAGTGCGCTCACCCACCGCATTGCTTATAACAAGGGGGAGCAACCTCAGACAAGCCTGACCTTACACCTCTGTCTTAATGTTAATAACGAACAACATGTATGATTGAAGTAAATCACATTTGTATTAAAATATAACTATTGCTCACGCTCAGGTTATTAACTGCTAGGATACAAGAAAATACTAAAACTAAAGATTCCAGCCTTGATGTTTTTATACAAGTAGGGTGCCAGGCAAGGGTGTGTAACATCATAAAATATCCTCACCCTAGAGGGAAGAAGCTATTTTGTAAACTTAAGTAAGCCTAAGCCTTGTGAGAATTCTAGTAATGATTTATGGATTAAATTGGCCCGGATGCATTAGGATAAACGTAGTTTTTCGTGCTTTATCCTGTGAAGTTCAACTTCAAAATATTTTTAACTTAACCCATCTCTAGCTGGGAAACAAAAATGCAATTTCCTTTCTTGAGACAAATGGGAAGCACCCCCAAACAAGACAGAACTTTGAATCCATCTTCCAAAATTGTCTATAATGCATGTATATAATAAACATTCATGTTATAATATAGGTTGCTATAGGTTGCTCTTACTGTATTGCAAAATACTGCGGTCAGGATGACACAATGCCCATCCCTCACCTTCGCTTTACTTTTGTTAAAAACTCCATGATGAAGCTTTGTAAAAAAAAAATAAAAATGCAGAATTTGCCATCAGGGATCTCACCTGAGGAGTGATGGCAAGATACCCTTGTAACCACACAGAATAGCTCTGCACATCCTATATCATTCACTTAATGGGGAAAAGAAAAGTCTTCCTTGACTACTAGATAATTGCACAGCTGATGACTCCCGCTTACCATCGGCAGTGCTGGTGTTGACATCCACCACACTCATTTTGATGCATTCTTTTGTAATTACTCATTTTCACAAAACGCACACCGACTCACAGAATGATGTAAGGTTGGAAGGGACCCCTGGAGATCATCTAGTCCAGCCCCCTGCCAAAGCAGGTCCTCCTAGAGCAGGTGGTACAGGAACTTGTCCAGAGGGGTTTGGAATGTCTTCAGAAACGGAGACTCCACCACCTCTCTGGGCAACCTCTTTCAGGGCTCTGCCACCCCCAAAGTCAAGAAAACAAAGCGTGCCTCTGTTTCCTTAGAGAGGAAACCTAATGGTGTTTTAAAACACTGAAGTCCTCATGATGGAAGTTGTTCTGGAATTAATACGGGTGCCAAGGGGAAGGGACAGGATGCTCCACCTGAATCTCAACCTTGCCAGGACTCCCTGGATTTTGTGCACATAGGCTGATCCCTGCACTCTATTTAACTGTCTCCTCAACACACAAATGATGCATTTCCCAGACAATCACATCCATCTTAAAAATGGAGGCTCAGAACTGATCTCTAGACAACTCAGGAAGATCAAATGATTGAAGAGGTGAATAAAGACACAAAGAAAAAGATAATTAATCTTAAAGTTCAGTATGTAGTACTTGAGCTGCGAGCTCCAAAATGCTTCTGAGACAAACGAGCAAGGATACAACTGACTTCTTTGGAATTTACTGAAGCAGATCTGGAACTTGACCAAAGAGATGCTGAAGACTTCCTTGAAATATTTGAGAACCACTGACTACCAATAAATCTTTCCCACCTATCAGCTCATCATCTGCTTCTATTAGTCCTCGATGGTTTACTTGACACGAAGGGGGGAAAAAAAGGCAAAAATATGACTATTCCTAAAGGAACCATCCTGAATATGAGAACACCTTTCAAAAATTCTGACAAATTACAGCGTCAAACTAAAATTGTTTTTAAATTTCAACTCAAAAGAAGATGGAAAGAGAGGAAGGAAAGAGAGAGGGAGGGCAGGCAAATCTCTCAAGAAAAGCAGTTGTATTTTGATGATGTAGAAAATTGCATCCAACCATTTCAACTAAGACTAAAGTCAAAGAATTTACCATTCTTAGAAAGCTGCATGCTTTTTTCCTACAAGTCACAGAGACCAGCTCAGCTCTACAATTTCTCGCCTGTATCAAACAGAGTTTTGAGCAATGGTGAAGCGCTGGAATGGAAAAATAGAGTCAGCACAACATGGGAGGCTGTGGTCACCAAGAACACACTCATCGTTGGGGAGCTAGGAGTCAGCCTGTCTAATCCAAGGATACAGGGAGATGTACTCATTTAAAGGAGTATCATTATAATCTGCTGCTTTGAGTGGCACAACCAGCTGAAATATCGGAGATTAATACTCAGAGTACATTTTAATCGGGTTTGTATTATAAAGAGTCAATACACAATGGAGATAAAAGTATAAGAATGTAAACTAAGGGCTCTAATCTTTGGGTTTGTGCTGTACCTACGTCTGTTACGCAGACACTGCCTCCTGGGTGTTTTACAGGACAAAGCAATGGCCAGAAGACGTTGGGTTTTGGTCCCTTCATTCAGCATCTGAGCCCGAGGGCAACTCTCTACAAATGGCAACGCTGAATCCGAAGATCCACTAAAATAAGCCAGTTTTTTGCTCACCCGTGGCTTAAGAATGTATCTTCCTTCATATACTGAAAAAGCATAAGCTGGAGCATAAACCAAATAACATTCCAACTCTCCGTGCAGTGCCATGTTTCACAGGAGTAGCGGTGGATGACACTGCTGGCTTTGATAGCAAAGCTGAAGTATTTTCCTTGTGTCAGTAGAACCATGAAAGAAAAATATTGTTACGCTTTTATAACTGGTGCCGCTTGTGCGGGTGTAAATTGTGATGTTTCGCAGTACGTGGGCACCCACAAACACGCACACAACCCGAATGTCAACTCCACAGCATTATCCAACAATTTAAAATACTTATTGCCTCTGAATCCCGCTTTATTTGATTTAGCTCCCGCGCATTTCTTTTTATGATTAGCTGTAACAAAAATAAATATGGTGTACTTAAGGAAACACTTTGCTGCGGTGCAGTAATTGTTTCTGACATCTTCTGTCTGAAGCAGATGGCTGATCTCAAGGAAAGCAACTGAAGAAGGAGCTTACAGGACAGACCCACCTCCAGCACAAAATGCAGACATCCCCCTGACTTCAGAAAATACAGATACGGCGACTCATTAGCACTATAGTGAAAAAAAATGGTGACTTCACTTTATTTCTGGGACCAAACTCTCCTCTGTGTTTACCAAAAATAAATTCTAGGCAAAACATTACCAAATAGAATCAAAACACATACTATCTTTTCATGTTCATCCTAATGCTTAACCCATTGTTTTGAAAATATCAGAATGCAAATCAAAAGCATCGGCTTCGTTCATTGATTACACACGGCATGAAAGAGGGGAGCAATGTATTGTCCACAAAGGCACAGGCAAAAAACGTGCTTACACAAATCATCTGGTCAATGCTTAGCTAATAATTACTTTCACATAGAGACACCGTGGTTTTTTCCTCAATTTAGGGAAAAGCAGCAGCAGAGAATTACATAGGTAATGCTTTCGCTATTGCTACATCAACCCAGTCTGTAGAGCAGAATTACTGGCTGCCCCCCAACTCTGGGAATTTACTATTGCTGACTGTGTTAAAGCAAACAAACAAAACATAATGTTTGAACAACCACGGCTGAATCTGCAAAACTGAAGGCAGAGGGAGAATTTGAACCTTAAGCTTGATTGGTGAGCCAAGTCCCATCATGGACCTGTTGGCGGGGCCAGAGGAGGCCACAGAGATGCTGGGAGGACAGGCTGAGAGAGTTGGGGGGGTTCAGCCTGGAGAAGAGGAGGCTCCAAGGAGATCTTAAAGCCCCTTCCAGTCCCTAAAGGGGCTCCAGGAAAGCCAGGGAAGGACTCTGGGTCAGGGAAGGGAGCCACAGAATGAGGGGGAAGGGTTTGACACTGAAAGAGGGGAGATGGAGATGAGATATTGGGAAGAACTTCTCTGGTGTGAGGGTGGTGAGACCCTGGTCCAGGTTGCCCAGAGAAGCTGTGGCTGCCCCATCCCTGGAGGGGTTCAAGGCCAGATTGGACGGGACTTGGAGCAATGTGATCTGGTGGGAGGTGTCCCTGCCCAGGGTAGGGGCTTGGAACTGGGTGACCCTCAGGGTCCTGTCTAACTAAACCCATTCTATGCTTCTATGATTCCATGACCTGGAGAACTGGAGATGAAGGTCTGGCTCTTGGTTTGTGCAGCAGCTGTGAGAAGGGGCTGCAGTGAGCAGGGGACTCATCAGCTATAGCCAGCAGCACATCAGGGCAGAAAATGTGTTTCCCAGACCTGCCATTTAAACTCTTTTAAAACACACACTCTCTTGTGCAAATCCAGATTACCCTCCCGGTTATACAGAGCACAACCTGCACAGGAGTCCTTCAAGCATACAGCATCAATCCCACAGCTTAGAAATGGATAGGAAATCAAAAGCAGATGTTCCGTAGCAGCGCTGCGCTAGAGATGACAGAAACAGTGCCAGGAGTACTAAAATATCCACATGACACCCACTAGTGCCGAGCCTGGGTCCTCAATCACCTTACACATGACATAACGTTTCCAGATCCAAAACCACATCGTTCAGAGCTCCGGGATTTCTTCACAGCGGCCCGTGGCACTCAATGGACGTGCTCTGGTATCTCTGGAGATTCCAGCCCGTTTGCCCTCATCCCACCATCTGCACGGCACGTGAGCAGCTACACCAGGAAACACTTCAGCCAGCAAGGTTAGTTCCACCACTTCAAACTCGACTAACACCAAAAATCACCCCTTGTAAACAGGAGTTAGCATCTTTAAAGGCGGTTTTAGTTCACCACAACTAAGGGCACATAAAATCTATAAAGTAATGGAACCAAGGATCCTGTTTAAAGGCTAGTAAATATGCCGCAAAGAAAATAAGGATAAAAAAAAATTACATTAGACAACTTTTCTGTATATTAAAATCCAGGACACACTGGGCAGTCAGAGACTGCATAGAAAGGGAATTAAAATCTTCAACTAGCATTAAATCAGACGTGAGATGTCAAACCGTGGCATAACACCGATGTGCTTCAGAGAGATACTATTTTTCACAGGGTGTTAAAAGCAGGATCGTCAGGATAGTAGGATTATCTTTTTTGTGTAAAAAAAAAAAAGGGAGACAAACCAAGAGAGGGAGGGGAGGAGGGAAGTACTGCTGCTAGGAATGTATCAGAGACATAAATAAATGATGTGTGAACGGCCATCCATACCAATGACCCCACCAAAGAAAGCATCAAATAAGTTTAAGGAGAGCAACGCGCTCCTCTGCGCTTTGAAAAGGGGGAAACGCAAACAGGAGAGTTTCCCAGACAAAATACAGCATGTTTGCCTCTAAAGGGACAAGAGCTTTACGCTCCATTTGGAAAGCAGCAAGTGACAATTGCCAGAACTGGTGAGGCTAAGAAGGGATGCTGGAGAGAGAAAACAAACAACTAACCAGTCTCTAAGGTACCCCCCTGCCCGCAGCTGGAGCCATCTCTGCACCACCTGCATTTGCAATTCTGCATTTTACCTGCCTGGGTAAAACATTTCTAACGTCAACATTTTTCTTATTTTGTTTTTTCAGAAAGCAGAATTTTTTGCCTGCTCCGATTAAATATTGTTTATTATCACGTTTGTTTCCCATTGCATCAAAACTTCACTCGCAGAAAAGAAAATTCAATTTTTGGAATTTTCAGCAGGAAAGGTTTTGGAATAATCCTGCAGAAATCCTCACAATCTCAAAAGCAGTAAATCTTACAGCAGAACCTTTTTTTGCAGCAAAGTTAACACAAAAACTCGATGGAATACATCTCCCAGAGATAGTACAAAATAAATCCAGCAGAAATACGAAACAAAGTAGTTTTCCAGCAGCATCACTGAACAGGTATTGGAATTAATAACAGTGCTCACACGAGAGACTCACATACTCAAACTTCAGATGGGTAATTCCAAAGAGAGATCCTGAATATCCATATATATGTTTAATGCTCTTTGAAATCATCATAGAATCACAGAATGGTTAGAGTTGGAAAGGACCTTGAAGATCATCGTGTTCCAACCCCACTGCCATGGGCAGGGACACCTCCCACTAGACCAGGTTGCTCAAAGCCCTATCAAGCCTGGCCTTAAATACTTGCAGCGATGGGGCAACCACAACCTCCCTGGGCAGCCTGTATCACATCTCAGTCTGACACAAGACACATTCTTCAGGTCATTTTTCTCATTGGCTGGGTCTCCATACCAAACTCAATATAAATTCCTTTTTACCCCTTTGAAAGGGATTTAAGAACAGCCTTTTCCAAAGGATAACAGGGAGCGGGTCAGTACCTATCGCAGGATGCCTTGGAATATGAGAATTGTCTCATTGCAGTGAGTTGTGAAGCGAGTTCATCTAAGGTTACCACAGCATTTGGATCACCAAGGATCATCTGGCACAATGCCAATAGCAGAAAACATGATTTGCTAACTGCGTGGTTTTAGCAGACCTATTTACCACTGTTGGTTATTAGGATCAGGTAGAACCTGCATCAGCTGAAGCCTTTATGGACTGAGACTGCAGGTGTTTCAAGGTGCAAACTATCACAGTTACAGAAACCTATTATAATTCCTCAACAGAGAAAGGGCAAGTAGACCATAAACTGACTGAGCAAATAAAGGAAAAAGTATAAAAAGGCCAAAGTACTAATAAGAAAAGGGAGATTTTTATTACCCAGGTAAAGCCTGAAGTACATTAAGTGTGGTAATGAGGTTGGAAGAACAGGTAGATGCCCACGTATAATTCCAAATAGCATTCTGCGTTCAACTCTGCGAATAAATAACACCACGGAGGATGTATCCGAAGACAGAAAGGAAAAAGTGAATCTGTGGAAGGAGGTCGTATCTCTGCCTTTGAAATCAAAGCAAAAATAGAACAATAAAATAAAACTTCCTTAAGCCAACCCGATAGGTATGAGATACACTCAGTAAAGAGAAATGATGCATGCATAATAACGCTACTTAGTAAAAATACATCAGGTATAAAGCAGAGTGTGGGCATAAATAACACAAATCAAAGAGTGTTTAGAGAAAAAGATATGCTTTATCAAACACCTAAAGGCCCAGGGAAAGAAAATAATGATTAGTGTACAGAACAACATTAAAGGCTGTAGGAAATTAATAAGGCTGGTTGCAGCAAAGCCGCTAATAAAATAAAGATGACAGGATAAATCAAGATATGCGGTAAAAAAGTTCTTCTACTCACAGAGTCAGGGAAAGGAAACAGAAAGGGATGGAATGGGACATTGGAGACTGAGAAGGTTAACAGGACTGCAAAAAGAAAAAAAAAAAAAAGAATAAAAAAGGGACAGAAACCCAAATCCAGAGGGAGGAAGGAAAATGTTAAAATTCTTCCCTATTGTGCTCTGAACAGGTAATTAGGCAATTAGAGCTTTACAAAGCAGTGAGGGCTCCAGGCTCAGAGGAATTAGAGTTCTGCAGAAGGCAGGTAGAGAAATGGGAAAACTATTGGCCAAATTTAATAGCACACTGAGAGCAAGGAGTACCAGGGAGGCTGGAGGGCACAGAATGCAGCGCCGGGGCCGAGGAATGGAATGACGAGGACTTATAAAAATCTTAATACCCACAGGAGAGCTATGGGAGACATGAAGACACCTGAAAGAGCCAGGCTTATAAACCCACTAATGTACTAGTCAGCAGCAGCCAAAGTGGTTTCATACACCAAAGTTCATAGCTGGATTCATAAATAAAGGTAAAATAGTAAATATGGAGCCTCTGTATTAAATAAAAATGTGTCTCTGCTACAGAAGAGCTTGAATTACAGACATACTTTATTGTCATTTCAGTCCCTCAAGGATCCTTCTGTGCCATTGATTTTCTTGCAGTATTTTCTTTTCAGCGCAAAATAACGAGAGTTTTCACATGTGAATTTTCCTCATCTGGGTAGTTTTTGCATACATAAATCCATCGGCAGAAAGGTTTGTATGCTAATGGCTGGATTAGCACTCAAGGAAATGAAATTCAGTCCGTGGCTCAAGTGTGGGTCATCAACAAACCGTCCAGGTCCGAGCTCAGCAGCGCAGCTGTATGTGTGTTAAGCTCATGAATATCTCTTTTTGCATCTAGAAGGCTTTACTACGGCAAAGAAAGGAATTCTGAAAAGCATTAAAGCTCATTAATTACTTCATTTAGATGCTGAGAACATATTTGTATAAGCCTGCTGAATGGGAATTAGATCAAGTGTTTACTTAAAAGTAACTACGTGCCCAACTTAGCATATTACTGAAACGGAGTGAAGTTTTCTGTGCTTAAGTTCTGCCACTATAAACAGAAATATTAATTCAAGGTGGTTTTTTTTTTTCCCCCTTCCAGGTTTTACATGCAGCACGGGTGAGCTCACAGGGCAAGTGCTTGGCTTTGGGCTGTGAAAGTCTAGAAACAGCAGTTGTGTGTACAGAGCACAAGCATCACGGGCTCCTCGACCAATTCAGGGGCTGGAGACCTGACCTCAAAAATACACACGAGTTTCCAAACATTAGAGATGGTGGATATAACTGCACAACTGAATGGAAGACATGAGCTTGAAAACCCAGAGAAGCTGGAATCGGGGTACTTAAAGCAATTGATGTTTCCAGAAAATACAATTTATTCAGGAGAAAGTTCAGGACCCTGATATAAAACCGCTTCCTTGTTTAAACTGCATAAAAGAGATTGAAGCACGTGGCAATCGCTCGCTGCTTCTGTATACATTAGTAAATTTAAGCATGAGCTCTTGGGTGGTTTAAAAGCCGTGCAAAATTAATGCCAACACCACTGAGAAAATACTGAGAAGCAGAACAAATTAATTAATTTTTGATAGTTTTCATTTACGGACCCTTGCAGTTTATCGCCCCGAGTACGTGGCCACGATGAGACTGGAGACAGAACGTGATCACAAGGGTTCAACGAGAAGCAGTTGGAAAGCAGAATGCAGACCAACGGGAAGGTGTCAGGACGCTATGGGGAGTGCTTTAAAAAGACTGAAAGTGCCGACATAACACAACACAACACAACACAGCAGTTTTGTTCACTATACGTAGATCTATACGACGGGATGCTGCTAGGCATGAACTACAGCTCACCGGCAGACAGACCAATTTCTGCAATAAATATACTTTTGCGTATAAGCTTTTAAAAGTTTCTGCAAGAGCCAACTGCTGTTAGTCCTGTTAAAAAGGACTTAGAGTAACAGAATTGTCCAGGTTGGAAGGGACCTTTAAGATCATCTACCCCAACCATCAACCCAACTCTGACAGAATCCACCACTATCCCACATCTGCCCAGCTTTTAAATCCCTCCAGGAATGGTGACTCCACCTGGACAGCCTGTTCCAAGGCTTGGTAACCCTTTCAGCATAATTTTTTTTTCCTAATATCCATCCTAACCCTCCCCAGTGCAGCTTGAGACCGCTTCTTCTTGTCCTAACTCACAGCAGAAGAGTCAGTGCTGAAGCCATTTGGCTTCGTCATACAAGCCTGTGCAATAATCATGAATGTAGATACATAATCTAAAAAACAAGAACAAACAAACAAAACACCCCCCCCCAAAAAAAAAAATAATAAAAATCTTTCCACAGCTTCAACAGCTAAAAGAAAGCTCTCCAGTTGTAGGAGAAGGAAAATGATGAAGCCTCTTTGAGAACTTCCTTCCTAACTCTTCAGGAGAGGTTGGTTTGTGAATCCCCTTGGCAGGAAGGTGAACTAAAGACCTTTATTTCATTGAGTGAATAGAAGGCTTCGTTAGGAGTGTCTCATTTTTAAGAGACCAAGGGGTGCCACATCGCCCTTTTCTCCCCCCCTCTGTGACACACTTCGTGCCAGCAGCCATGGCTGCTGCTCCTCTTCTGGAGCTTAATACCATTTATTTGCACACCTTGTTACACACAAGGTTCTACTTATCATAGAATGGTTAGAGTTGGAAGGGGCCTTCAAGATCAAATTCCAAACCCCCTGTCCTGGGCAGGGACACCTCCCACCACACCAGGTTGCTCCAAGCCCCATCCAGCTTGGCCTTGAACCCCTCCAGGGATGGAGTAGCCACAGCTTCTTGGGGCAACCTCTATTTGTTTTAGGTTAAAAGGTTTTTTTTTTCAGCTCCCATTTAGAAAAGCCTGAAGAGAGCAGGGAGATTTCAGCCTCCTTTTAGAACTTTATAAATCTATGAGGATGCAAGAGAATCAGGTCACCAGAATTTATGAGATTCCCGGGGCTGGCATTTTCCCCTTCTCAACGTTTTTAAAATAAGGGCACTGCAGACAGACCTTTACATACACACATGTCTTTTTTGCAGTCTCTTTTTAGGTTTAGGCACAGCCACTGTTTAGCTCAGCCGTCCTGGGAAGGTTACTCACACAACCACGAGAGCTAAAGGCTCTTCTTATGAATGAAAAATTCTAATTCTGGAACAGGAGCGACGTTCAAAAATTGCCCGTTGCTCTGAGATGCACAGGAATGTTTAAGCTCCGGACATGTCTCAGGATATCCCTGAACTGTAGGAGGCTTCTGACTTGGAGCAAACATGGGGTAAAAGGAAAAGAGTATGGTTACAGAGGCAGCAATAAAAGAGTCAAGTTCTTCCTCCCCTGAGGGAAGCAATACAAATAAAAGACTTGTCGCCTGCAACTAAAGAATCTGTGCACAGATACCAGGCGGAATGATCTATACCGATAAAAATAAAATAAGAAGGGTAATGGCCAAGAAGTGAAACCTCGAGGGGAAAATTATAATAAAGATACAGAAGGTTTAAATCAGGCATCAATAAAAGAAGTTTAGAAAAGAGTGGCCAAACCGGGGGTCACCACAGCAAACGACGACAGCTTCCTCCAGTCTGCCTTCGAGATGGGGATGCGTGTACAACTGGTCACCTCAGAGGCCTTCACCACTTACTGACGGGGTATCACTGCTTGAAAACATAAATTGCTCCTAGTAACATTACTTTTCCTGCCGTTTTCTTCCCTAAACCATATGCCACAGTCAGTTGCACAAAAGTATTTTTCACTGATAAACCAAGTAGTGGAGACTTATTACAACTTTTATACTGATGTAGCTCATGGCAAGTTCAAACCAATTCCTCTTCTTCGGAAGAACAAGCTTCTCAGGGTAACAAGGCTTGTGTGAAGATATTCACAGAATCACAGAATTTTCATGGTTGGAAAGGATCTCTGAGATAGAGTCCAACCATAAACACATCAAAATAAAGAAAAAAAAATTTCCAAACAATATGCTGTTAATTTCAGAGTTTAGTTAGTTAGAAAAGTAAAAAAAAAAGTAAAATGGTAAAACAGAAAATCAGTTCTTTTCACCTTAAACCAGGACAAGATAATAGCTTTAGCTGTCCCCCACGCTGGAGCACAGTGTAGGTATGCCCATGCTAGAACTTAACATCAGTGTTGTTCCTAAATGTATTAGACTGTAATGTGGTATTACACTTTAGACTCCTCGTGTGGATAAATCACATTTACTACTCAAAGATCCCTGCGTTGGGCTGTGTGTGCAGACGGTTATTTTCAAAATCTTGGATAGAGCAAGACAGAAACACACCTTAAATGTAATGCCAAGAATTGATTTTTTTTAAATTATAGAAGTTTTAACTGTCTAAAAGAAAGAATGATTTGTTCAGATCAAATTAGGGGGGGGGAGGAGGGGAATCCTGTTACAGAAAAAAATCTTATTAACCAATGATACAACTCAAATGTTTATGCTGTGACTCTCTGATGATACGCTCACCATCCTGGGAGGAGCAGAATGAGATTCTCACTCTAGAACCCACCCGTTGTTTTGCCACATCTGCTAACATAATCTACATCTGTTCTTTCTTCTCAGCCCCAGCACCTACATTTGTTAGATACTTGCCCATCTTATTCTCTGACATCACCCCCTGGCCCCACTTTCAGGGCCTCTGCTGGCTTTACCCCATTCCTCTACATTCTATCATTAGGTTGGAGCCGTAATTAATTCAACAAACATGACTGCTACTAACCTAAAATTATAACTATATCAAAAAACAAATGTAAACCAAACCAGGCATAGCCACCAGGCCATCAGAAAAATTCCAGTTAATCCTAACATCTCCCTCCAAAGCCCCCAAAAGTCCAAGCAGGGCAAGGACAGTTTAGGCCAAGTAAGCCTGGAAAAGCTCATCTGTGAGGTCCAAGTCGGTACAAAAGCAGAGATTACGTGCTGCACTAACAAATTTGTACTCACACGGCAGAGTATCCTGTGTAGTAAAAGCCCAAGCTTCTTAAAAACTTGATAGGACCTTTCAAAACACAATGAGCACAATTTGGAGCAATGGACAGAACTAAAATATTTTAACATGTTACCCATTTGCCTGACGGAGATTGATCAGAGAAGAGCTCCCAGTTTCTGGGGTTCCATACCCTCTGCTCACCTAACTGCCATAGAATCACGGAATAGTTTGGGTTGGAAACAACCTTAAAGACCATCTAGTTTCATCCCCTGCCCTGGGCAGGGACACCTCCCACCACACCAGGTTGCTCCAAGCCCCATCCAGCCTGGCCTTGAACCCCTCCAGGGATGGGGCAGCCACAGCTTCTCTGGGCAACCTGGGCCAGGCTCTCACCACCCTCATAGTAAAGAAGTTCTTCCTGAGATTTCATCTCAGACTCCCCTCTTTCAGTTTAAACCCATTCCCCCTCATCCTATGGCTCCCCTCCCTGATGAAGAATCCTTCCCCAGCTTTCCTGGAGCCCCTTTAGGGACTGGAAAGCTAATTCCCCTTCTTATTGGTGAGGACCCTCTCACCAGCTGCTTAATTAGCATGTGCTAATTTAAAACCTGTATTGAACATGCTTCAAGCCATTTTCCCCCAGTATTTCTAATACGCTCTACTTGGAAGAATATCAATAATGTCTTTGCTTTTAGAAACACGTTTTAGTCCCAAAAAGTAGGATCTTAAAATAGTCAAGTTACCTGAAAGGAGCATATGTTTACATTGGAGCCCAGGGGTGCCACATCACTCCAGTATTATGTTATTCCTGCCTGCAGTCTACTTCAGACACTTACATACCGCCGAGGAATTCCCTGACGGTCGCAAGCGTCAAGGCGGTGGTTTGATACCAGCACCAAGCGCGGTTACGGTCCCGATGTACCTCTGGGAATCACGCAGCTCTCTCCCTTCCTTCTGCTACACCAGCTCTGAATCGTCGAGCCTAATACAAAAGGAGATCAAATGAGCAGAGATTGGAGCCGACATCAGCATTACACACGGGTTCTGATCGCCGGGGAAGATGATGAAATCTACGATACGTTTGTTGGAATCACAATCAGTTCTTTTTGAGTTTTCTCTCATTCCATGTTTTATTTAACCCTACAAATATAAATGTCAGTTTTCCAGCGAGGAAGCTTATGGCAAGGTCATTAGCTTATTAGACCGCTGCAGGAAGGAAGTAATGCAAGCCTTCAGGAAAGGAGTTAAACCTCCAACGCATCTGAGCAAGAGACCTTCACCTTGAGCAAATTGCTTCTCACAGGAAGATTTCTCCAAGTAAAACCTCAGGTTGCCAAAGCGGAGGGAGCAGCAGCAGAAATACGCCTGCTCAAGTTCACGTTCTCCGGGCGTATCTCTTTGCTACTAGTTCGAATGTGACTTGAAATATTTTCCTTCAAATGCTATCTAGAAATGAATCCATTTTTTGATGCTGTAATAAGTGCTTTGTTATAAAGTCAGGGTATCTAAGAGGCTGATTGAAAGGAAACCGTGGCTTCCTTAAGGGAGTACATGGTCATTTAATTTAATTATCTTATCCAACTGGTGATAATATCCAAAGGGAAACTATTTCTAAATTTACTTTTTATTAAAACTTAATTCAAGCACAGCTAGCCAAATTTATATATACTGCAAATGTATTTTAGCTTCACTGCCACTGTCAGACTCATTACCCATCACTTCAGAAATCGAGTGAGGCAAAAAGTCCTGTTATTCTAAACCACCAGAAAATAGACAAATACATAATACTGAGGCCGTAAAAAGGCAATTATTTAACACAGCGAACTGCTAATTATATGAGCGACACTTTTTTTTCTACTTTGCTTAATACTTAAGACATTTCTGTGAACTCTCAGAAGAGGAAGAAACTCCCAGGGGGATCTTCTGATGAGGTTTTTTTCCATTCCACCCATTTCCAGCACCATACTCAGCCAGCAATTCCCTAACATTTATCCCCATTTTAGTCCTGGTTGTGCACAACTGGTACCCAGCAGTGATCTTCCAAGGGACAGGAATACATACATTTGAGGAGAAAGAAAGAAAAAACCCCAACCACTCCTTCTGAGGGCTGTAGGTACATATTGTAGAGCAAGAAGAGATGGTTACATATAGTATTGTCTCTCTTTTCCACTGCAGCTCTTGAGCTTGACCCTGTACGATAATCATCGTTGGTCACAAACACTAACCACTTGAGAATGGATACTGGCTTTGGCAAACCATTAAAAATAAAAGCAAATGATGCCACTAGGAATACTTGGAAGCAAAAAAAAACTATTCAAAGCCCTTACACCCTAACGACACCCGGCTTAATTGGGAAATGCCCACGTCGCACCCCTGCGGCAAAGACTTATTTCCTGCTCTTCCAGAAAGTAAATAGCTGTTTTCTTCCTACCTGCAAGGTGACATCTCCCATGCTACAGAGCAGTTCAAAGATAAGAGGTATTTTTAGCTCTCCTTGTAGCTCTTAATACAGTTATGGCCATTACACAGCACATTAGTTTTTCGCAGGGATGCTCTCAGCGATAAAGCAGGCTTGGGGCCTATCACACCCTTTGATTTTATTCTTCCAGCACATCTTTTTTTTTTTTTTTTTTTNCATCTTTTTTTTTTTTTTTTTGTACTTCAGATAACTGTGATCTTGTACAGACTTTTTGGTGCATTTTCTCTGATTTTTATTCCGTTACTTTCTTGAAACCTCTTCCAAGTATTTTTTTCCAATATTTTTTCCACTATTTTTTCTGCTGCTTAATTTTTTCACCGATTTTTTTTGAAGTCAACATTCAGAATTTTGAAGCTAAGGCTCATTTCTGCCAGAAGAGTAATGCTGGCTGATGCCTTTGGCATTCAAAAATCCGTATAAAAACAGGGAACCAATTGACACATTCAACAGCTGGAAAAAGGAATAAACCCGTGCCCTGACTTCTTAGAGTTGGATGCCATTTCATCCAGCTGGTTAAACCAACATTCAGCCTGACTCTTATTGGGGTGAGGAAGGGCACACCATCTCGTTCAAAATATATGTTCCATCAATCTTCTTCCAGGGGTGAGCTGTCAACACTGTTAAAAATATTTTTTAAATATAATTTTTGTTTGTATTCTTGTTCTTTCAGCCTTATTTTCACTATGCGTTTCTTCGCTATAGCTTGTAGCTTTCGATACTCTTTTCTCCCCCTCTAAACAAGTTCTTGTAGCTTCTCTTCTAGTCTTCATTATGCTCTTTAAGATATCTTTTGCAACTTTTGGTTTATTAATTAGCTTTTTTTTGGTGTAGTTTTCCCATTTTTTCACCTTTAATTTTAAAAATGACAATGTAACAGGACAGGATATTCTCCAACCTCATCTCTAATAGTAACATTTCCCCTGGTTTCTATTCCCTTCTATGCTTTCAAGCCGTGACACCACCAAACAGGGAGCTCATATTAAACTGTTTGTATATTACCCTGCCAAAATCTTTTCAGAGCGGCTATTTCATCCATCATTCCACAGTTACAACCTTCCTTCCTTTTTACTTTTCCCCCGTGGATACAGTTTTACGTTCGAATGCAACCAGATCAACGCTGATCCTGCTCTTGGCGGTTCTGCCAAGCATCTTCTTGCCTTCAAATTTGAACAAAAAAAAATACTTAATATTTTTTCTCCATATTATGCCTGGAGCTGTTTTGTACCATCAGGCCTCACTACAAACTCATCAATGTGACACTGACTCTTCAGTGACATCTCTGTGCCGGGTTATGTCAGCAGCATCTCAATCTCTTTTGAGCTCTTCATGTCATTCATATCGTCCAATTCTTAAATTCCACGCAACGGAATCCTCAGTGTATCTGCCACTGATTTTATCAGCAAAGCACAAACCAGACCCGTTTGATAGGTCCCAATTTCCATAAAATCGTACCCCTTCCTAATGACTGTGCTAGGATTCTTCCGTTCTTCCATGTCCAAATCAAACCCTGGACCACTTTCCCCTCTCAGTACTATCAGAGGTTTTCCACCTGCCTTCTCCGAGCACTAGCACAGTATTCACATCCTGCCAGCGCCCTGCACTACAGCCAATATTCGATTCCTGTTATTAATTATCACCAGCAGGCCACACATGTACCTGCCACACTATTTTAGGACTCTTGACTGCAAGTTATGGGGACTTGTAGATTTGAAAAGGTTGGCCTGTAGTTCACTTTATTCTTTCCAGTTCCTAATGAAGCAGAAAGTACTTTATGCGGGTGTATTATCCCCACTCTTCCCAGTAAAGAAAGGAATATTTATTCAGCACTTCTACATTTTCTACATCATTGCTAACAATTTTACCATCTCCACCTATTATATTGCACACATCAAGCCTAGGATTCATTTTGTCTCTAATATACTATAAAAACGGATTCATATTATCCTTAGCAGCACCAGCTATGGATTTTTCCCGGATACCTTTAGGTGTTTTTTCCTTACGAATCTTCCCAATTATAACAGCTGGTAACATATTTCCTCTTACCTCAAAACCCTCTAGGGTTTGCTTTATTTCTAATTGCTGTCATTATTGGTCCTTGAAACAAGCAGGGGCTGGTAACAAAAGCTGCCCTCCTTTTCACTGGAGTCACAGAGATGTCCGATACATAAACTTTTCTTAAGGAGTTCTCCCTTTTTTATCCCCCTTTTTCTCCTTTTTTTTCACCACAGTCACTCACACTCTTTTGATTTGGGATTGATTTTTCACTTAAATAGATCTATGTATATCCACGTGTTCACCGATGGGCGTTCTCCCGCGTTTGTTTGTCCCAAATGTAGTCAGATTTTAAAAATGAGTCTCCAGGCAATCACTGCAATCCAGGAGATTCGTCTGCCTCCAGGTTTCTCTCATGTTGAGTGCGATACCTTCTGCGTATCAGAGGATCTAGTGATACTCACAGCAGCGAAGCAAGGCAGAACTATCGCGTACGAAGGGTATGGCTTTAAACACGCACAGACTCACGAGGCTCACGCTTTTGCTCCTTAGATGTTTCCTTTTAAGATGTGTTTTCATTAAAGATGCGTTTTTCCTTTTAAAGCTTTTTAGGTGTTTTTTTTCATTAGGGACAGTCTTTGGTTTTCTTATTTATTTTTTCCCCCAGTACTCACTTAGCTTTATAATTTACATTCTTGACACTCAGCTCTGATGAGATACAGGTTTTTAAATGATTGCTACAGCTTTGTTAATAATGGAATTTAGATAACCTGGCATTTGGAGAGAGTTTTATTTAATGTAAACCCTGGTTTGGTTATTTATAGATATTAAATCGTTTGCTCTCAGCCTGTGTTGTTGAAATATTATTACCACCATTTCAAGTTCCTCTCCTGCTGACCAATTATTTCTGACAGAGATGGCTGTGAACCAAAAATCACACAGTCCAAATCCCAGATTATGGTTTTTCAAAATTCACAGCCCAGGCTGCAGTGCAAAAACCTGGTTTACTACACATTAAATGAAAAAAAAAAATTAAAAATATTGAATACAGCCTTTTTCATGAAAACGTTGTGGCAGGAAAGAGGGAGCCAGAGCTTTCCTCTCCTGCCCAAGCAAGGGATGAAGGAGTAGGGCTCCCAAATTGTGTTTTGAGTGTGGGAGAGTAACTGCTTGCTTCTCCAGTGCCTGTGATGTCTCTCCCTGGATCAGCCGCAGTATCCTGCATCACGGTCTTCTGCAAATGCTGCCACTGAGCCTTATTTCATGGTCAAAGGGACTCGGATGCCCGCTCTAGGGATCCTCCCTTAAATTCTGCCTTCCTGGGGAAAAAAAAAAAAAAACCAAACAAAAAACAAGCAGACCACAACAGTTTCTCTTTCTTGGTTTGTGGTTTTTTTTTTAACCCCAGGGCTTGAATGTCTTAACTCAGTGCACAAGAGACAGAATTCCTTTGCTATGTTACTGCGGGGATGGACCAGGAGAGATGCTTGGTGCCCTCCTGAGTCCCGCCTGCATTCCCAAGCACAACGTAGCAGCTAAGAGGACTCTCACCAGTCCCAAATCTTGGCTACAGCCAACCCATGCTGATTGACAGGCACGATTTTTCTTTCCCGAAGTAACTTTGACAGCCAAATCGATTAATAATTGTAGATATTTCCCCAGCAAAGGTCAATTTTGACAAATGGCTCCTTGAAAAACGCCGAACGTACTTCTGCCTTGTCATCTTGCATCTTTATTATAAATTATCTCCTAGTAAAAAACATAATCTGACTGCAGTCGGTGTAAATCTGCCTTTGGAAAAACACTTAACTTATTCATCCAGTCTGCCAAGTTTTTATCGGTATTAAATCTGTCTTACTGGTTTTCACCAGCTGAGAATCTGGCGTGTCATTGTTAATAGCAGAGATGCAGGCAACTAATTAGAGCTCTGTTTGAGGAAAAATGGCAATTAGTAGCCTTTCAAAGGTCGCGTGTCTTCCCCAAAATGCTCCTTTAAACTTGTGACAAGTACTTCTCTACTTGGTCTCTCAGCAGCTCAGGCATAAATCCATGGGAATCCATTTCCATGGAAAATCCCACGGAAACCAGTTTAAAATCACGGTTACTACTTTGAAGATTTGCTGTATGTGGGGAATCCATGTGTGCAAATAGAGAAAGCCCGCAGTAAGCAAGGTGGATTGCCAAAGATGAATTTCTGGCTGGGGAAGGGGAAAGTCTACGATGCAGAAGCTCACTTCTTGGAGCTATGGATCCAATTTCTCAAAAAGTTCAACCAGACGTGATTTTATTTGGTTGCCCAGCGATTTTACCGCTCTGTGTAGCCGAAGGATAAGGGAAGAACACCACAATGATTCTAGTCTGTCACTCTTGGTATCTTGTATCATCTATTAATTGCAGCCAGAGGTAGAAATGCTACTCCATAACTGCAGTGGTGGTTTTGTCAGTGTTGGGTTGACGGTTGGACTCGATGATCTGAAAGGTTCCTTCCAACTTAGATGATTCTATGATTCTATCTTGATTCTTTCTTGACAACCTATTTGTGACCTCTGTTGTCGATTTTGGTATCTCCACGCTCTTCACTTGAGTATCCAGGGCTTCATCCACAACAGAAACATCATCCTGAAGGATGTTGTTTCCTCTGTACCAGTTGGCTCCTAAAATTTTTGGTCTGAAAGTGGTGGCAGCTTTGTTACCTCGTGTCTTTGCTGACGTCCATCCTTCCTAAGCAGGTTCTGATTATCTGAAAAGTATTTCCAAATCCTGATGAATCTGAGCCCTCATTCTTCACATTGAGGAAGCTTTTAGTACCCACTGGGTGTAATAAAAACAATCGGTACCAGCACATGAAAACGCTGAAGCCTGAGCCCGATCGGACATTTCATTACAACCAAAGGATGTACCAAGAACTCCTTGAAAGGACTAACAAAAGCCACAATATTTTTGGATAAGCAAATAGTTGCCTTTAGTTGCCTAACACAAGAAGCTAAAAAAAGTTAATGTTAGAGTAAGCCTGATGTTTCCTGCTTAACCAAAGGTTAAAAGTTGTGGCAAGACTTTAAAAAGAACTCAGGAAATATCAAACATCGTCTTCTGCAAGGGGTGACTGGAAGTTTAAAATATCAAAAGAAAGGCTGTTTCTCTTTTTTTTCCCCAAGGAAGTAGAACTTCGTAAGCGGTTTCAGCAAATAAAGACGATCATATCAAAACGATACCAGGTTCAGGCCCCCGAGTCCTTATTTAAAGAAAAGCTTTTGATTCCCCATTTGAATCAACGGCATGAGATCACGCAGCTGAAGTTCACAAAACTTAACTGGGTCTAAAATAAAAACATATCTAAAACGCAGTCTCTCCAACCATTAACATTTCTCACTCTTTTATTTTTTTGAAATGCAATTAGTAGAAATAATAGCCTGCCATGTTAAACTACGTGACCAGATAGTCTCTCTTTTTTTCCCTTTTTTTTTTTTTCAGACCATAACAACGTTAACTGAAATCTACACAATCTTATTGCAATCGTCATTACAACAACTCTCTGACAGGCTGTCGCATTCGGGTCTGCCCTGTGAACAGGAAACCATCTATCCTTGAATAAATATTTGACAATATCTAGTGACTCTGACTCCTACACTATTTAATACAAAGGATTTACAAAGGCTCCCTATCTCGTCTGTCAAAACTGTAATGGAAGGAAATTATCGCACATTTTCAGAGCGAGTGCAAGAAATGTTTCTCTTGTCAAAACCCTTCTTTTACTCATTATCTGCTGATGCTACACGAGTGGATACGTGGGCCTTGAATAAAATTTCAGTTCAGATTACTGTATTTAGATATGGAAAAAGAACACAGAACAACTCACATTCACTGAGCTCCTGAACTGTTCGCTCTTCCCTCTCATTGTTACTAAAATTGTCACTTAAGTGCATGCAGCTGCTGAATTTATATGGTGGATATTAATAGCTATTTGATCGTCAGGTTATGAGAGCAAGACAGCTAAAAAAAATTTCTAATTTATGTATGAAAGCCCCCATCACCTGGATTTTATGTCTGAATTTCTTCTTTCACCAGCCACGTGACCATAAATAATATATCCCTTCAGAATCACAAATAAATTTCAAGCGTGCAGATTATTTTTTTTTAATTTAAACTATATAACATGGTTAACATTGTGGGTACTGTAAATCAATTCTGTTTCCCAGGTCCATACTATTGATTAATGGTAGTTTTTAATTAATTGCAGAGATAATTGTTTTATTAATTTCTGATTAGTTTGGATTTCATTAGCGTAAATACATAGTGATATATATTATAAACCTAAATTAAGCTATCATGGCCTTATTTTATATTATAGCAGAGGTTTACATTATATTAGATACTAAGTAACTGCCTTATTTTCAGGGAAGGGGAGTAATTGATTAAATATTCTTCTGAAATGAAGATGAATAGAAAAAATTAAACAGTCAAAAGCTGACATTCAACTTTTTTTGGTCTTATTGGGAAGCAAAGTGTCAGAAGGCATTTATAATCACGAATTTCTATAGAGGGCAGTTTGAGTCAAAGAGTTCACGAGCTATGACTTAGCGAGATAAAAGTTTGTCTTTTAACATTTAAATTAAGAAATGCGTGTGACCTCCTCTGGAATCGTCCGGCAAATATTTCATTTTTAGAATTTCAGAAACCCTCTGGTGTTTTCAGCAGAGCAAAGAAGAAGTTCTCTTTGTCTTCTTCATCTTTAACCTTAATACAAACCCTTGTGGGTTTAGGTCTTTTCCTGACTCCTTGGCTTATTGGAGTACTCATCTGATCAAGTTGAACCTAGAGTATTTGTTTCTTCTCTGCATTTTCTTGGGATTTAAGTAGCTATTTTGTTAATTATCCTAAGGATATGTACCATTTGACTCCATTGGTTCTGCCTTTCCCCCCCCACACCTCTTATGTAACAACCCTGCTTTTTCTCCTTCTGTCTCTAAAGCTTGGGAAAACACATCCCGACCGACCACAATCTACTTTTGCCACGAAGCACCCGAGATCCCGTCCCTGTGAGTGGAGAGGGAAAATGCGAGCTGGGATCACTCATTTCCCTGACCCGACATACACGCTCTGCAGCTGGAAACCTTCCACTTCACCACGTGGGAGGCACAGCAGCTCTGTGACACCTCTTCATTACCTGTCTTGATCAAAATTTCATGGACTAATTGGTCCATTTGTATTTATTATTTAATACTGTGTTTCTTTAGACATTGAGGCATGGCCAGAATTCAGAGTAAATCTGCACAGAGAGTAAGAAGTTCACACCCCTGTGAAAATACAGGTTAAAGGGGTTGTTTGTTTGTTTTGCTTTGTTTTTAATTAAGTGGACTGTACCCATCACAGGGGATTTATTACACTGCACAAGAGACACACCCCGTGGTGCCTCTGCTTTCCAAAGGTGAAGCACACGTGCCACCAGGAGGCACACATACCATGGTGGCGGTCAATAACCCCTTCTTAAACTGGCAGCTTCTAACAGGTAGGGTCCTCCAGGACCAGGCACTGTTTAATATCTTCAAAAGTGACCTGGGTGATGGGATTAAGCGTAGCCTGATGAAGTTTGCTGAGGACACCAAACTGGGCGGTGAAGTCAACACTTGGGAAGGGAGAGCTGCCCTGCAGGAAGATCTGGAGAGCCTGGAAGAGTGGGCTAACAAGAACCTCACAAAGTCCAACAAGGATAAGTGTCAGGTCTTGCACCTGGGAAAACATAATCCAGGAGTGCAGCACAGGCTGGGATCCGCCTGCCTGGGGAGCAGCTCTGTGGAAAGGGACCTGGGGGTCCTGGTGGAGAACAAGCTCACTATGAGTGAAGAGCGTGCTGCTGGGGCAAAGCAAGCCAACGAGATGCTGGGTTGCATCTACAAGGGTATCACCAGCAGAGGTAAAGAGGTCCTTATCCCACTCTGCTCAGCACTGGCCAGGCCACACCTGGAATCCTGTGCTCAGTTTTGATCTCTGCTGTACAGGAAAGTCATGGAGAAGCTGCTGAGGGTCCAGAGAAGGGCCACCAATATGATCCAAGGACTGAGAAGCTGCCATATGAGGAAAGGCTGGGAGAACTGGGTTTGTTCAGCCTTGAGAAAAGAAGGCTCAGGGGAGACGTTATCACCACGTTCCAGTATTTCAAGTGCAGCTACAAAGAAGATGGAGACTCCCTTTTTACCAGGAGTCACA
>VZRU01007858.1:621700-648147 GCA_013398155.1 Pedionomus torquatus
CATTGGTTGGACTAGATGATCTTAAAAGGTCCCTTCCAACCTAGGGGATTCTGTGGTCCGGGTGCTGGGCCAGCTCGTCTAGACTGTGCTTTTGCCAAGAAAGGTTGGACCAGATGATCCTTGAGGTCCCTTCCAACCTGGGGTTCTACCATTCCAGGACTCCTTCAGCCAACCAGGCTGCTGCTGAGAAGGAGCTGCCTTTGTGCAAACAGATTTGGGGGTCCTGTTTCTTTTTAATCCTGTGAGCAGCAACTGACAGGACGCAAGTGCTCTCTCCTCCTTTCTCTGCTCCCGTATAATAACTCCAGCTGGCGGCAGGGCGGGGTATAGAGCGACTTTAAATTAAAAGCTTCAGCCAGAATAATTTCTAGAGTCAAACCTTCTACCCACAAAAAACAAAGAGTTGGTGGAGGAAGTGCTGACATAATTATAGCAAAGTAAACAAACACTTCCATGCTTAGAAGCCTGTAAACTGATGCTTTTAAACCTGCTTGTCTCCCTCCGGGAGACAGAGGTGGCAGGGGTTCATATTAAACCCAGAAATCAGGATTTCGGAGGCTCAGCTGTCATTACTCTTGCGCAGAATCCTGAGTTTCTCTTGCTTTAGTTTCATATTTACAGCACTGCAGGGTATGTAGTGACACTCAAACCCAAAATAAATGTATATGTACTTTTTAATCCCAAGCTGAATGGGAAAACAGCATGTATAGAAAGTAATAAGGTGTAGCTCAAGTCTAGTGTGAAAATGAACAAATCACAGGCGAGCATTTTTTTTTTTTTCTCAGGCTCAGTTTCTGATGTGTCTGTGTTTCCTGATGAAAGCTGACAGGTAGAAGAGTTTACTTTTTAAGAGACTGATGGAGTCCCAGGAAGACAGGTGACAGGAGTAAATGAAAACAACAGAAACATCAGCTCTACCTGCCCTACTTTAAAGAAATCCTGTCACAGGGCATGATTCTTCTCTATGGTTTTGTTTGGGGTTGGTTGTTTGGCTTGTGAGACAGTGATGGAGGAAAAAGGACCCGTGTTCATTTTCTGATTCAGATTAGGGGGTTCTTCAGTTGAATTTCTTAATTAAGGAGGAAAATTTAATGGCACGTTCTATGAGTGTGTTGGGATGGAGGGACACTTACTATAGACACATCAGAGGGTGTCTGTGAGCCTAAACTCCCGGCACTGAGAAAGGAGAAAGGCTTTTAATGTGGCCCTAAATAATAAGGGGAAATGGATGAGTTGCCTTTTGTTTCGACACCCTTATAAGATGCTTCAGTAATAACTCTTCTTTAGAAAGGCTTCACTTTCATCCCACAGGGACTTTGACACCAGGGAGGAAGATGCTATTCCTGAAAGCTCGAATGCAACTGACTTGAAAATAGACAGCGGAGAGAACCAAGCTTTCTCCTTTTGACTCATCGAGGAATGTTAAGTAGCTTATTAGAGAGACAGGGAGCAGGGGCAGAGCCGTGCCTGAAAAGGCCTCTTTACCTGGCCCCAAAGGGTCAGACCCATGGCTTGAGAGCTCTTCCTTCCCGCCCCAAAAATCACAAGAGGCTGGCTTAAGATATCAGGAGAATATTATCTTAATTAAAAAATAATAAATAAAATAGCAGTAAGAAGAGCAAAAAAGTTCCTTGAGATGCCTTTGAGCCATCCTCAGGCTTTTCTTTGCACCCACACGGCTATGAAAGGTTGAAGTTCTCAACCTTTTGGGCAACAGCAACAGTTCTAAAAGCGAGACTTAAAACCTATACAGCCACCTGATGTTACAAGGGCTGATAGCTTTGAGTGCACGCCGGGAATTTTATTTACGAGTATTCATTTGCACCATACAAACAGGTCCTTGGAACAACAGATCATTTAGACAGGTACCTGGGAAAGCAAATAAGAAAATTACAAAGGAAAAAAAAAAAAAAAGATTTACTAGTCAATCGGCTGTATCAATAATAATCCCCGTGTTTGGAGGATTATGTGGTCTGTCACCTGAGAGCTCCTACAGGAATTAAATAGTGCTTCAAAGCAGGGAGGGGGGATCTGGAGAGAGGGGGAGAGACGGGTAAGAGGAAAACAAATAACTCATTAAAAAGGGTGTTCAAGAACACATAGATCAGTCCACAAATACAACTGTGAGACAAAGAGTTAGGGCAAGATTCGCTTTAGGCCAAATAGGGGGGGATTTATAGCTGGTGTTATTACTCTTGGCCTCTGATGGTTTAGATATAAAGCACCAGACCTATACTGGGGAGGACCCGAGACTGTCCACATACTAATCCACTAGCACTTATTAGCAAATCTCGTTCAGGTCTTACTGCCATTTAATAGACTCCACTGTGTCGCATTTATTTAGTCCTTCTTTACTTGTAAATCCTTTTACATTCCTATTCAGGACACAGCATCTAAACTAAAAGTACTGTAAGTCCCACAGAAATTATGTTCTGAAATTAACTCATTGCGCACTAGATGCCCACAAAGTTTTAATGTCGGTAAGGGCTGCAGCATCTGTCTCCACATATTAAATTTTAAACTCCATTTTCAAGGTTCAGCCCCGCTCCCTTGCATCTTGTGCAAGTGCAGTGCCAGGGCCTCCTGTGCCAAATGCAACCAGAATCTGCACTTCTAAACGTGTTCCAAGGCATTGCAGCTGCTGAACTACAAGCAGCTCGTGTCCACGGACCCTACAGTCGGTATGCTACATGGATTAATTATTCAAATGGATTCATTGATCCACACGGCGTCCCCAATCCTTCTCTTCAAAACAAGAACCAAAATACATACTCCTACTGAATCCGACCTAATTTTAGAAGGTTATAATTCATATCATTATCTTAATTTTCTTAGTTCTTTTCAAATAACATTCTAAAGAGAAGGGGGTTAACTCGTCTTCAATGTCAGAATGTCTTTCTTTAACACTTGAATTAATCCAAGGAAAGAACCTCAACTTTTCAGTTCCAGGGTACACTGTATAATTGCTGTGTATTGCCTGGCATAGGATTGTCACTGCTAACTAGTCTGTTACCCAACTTCTAGTTGAAAATCCTTCTACCACCCTGTCCTAGTTACAGCTGGGAAAGAGCTAATTCTCTTCCTAGCAATCCCGCTGTGACAGGAATGGCAATAACGCACATTGTTTTAATTGTTGCTAAGCAATGTTTATACTTTTCAAGGATTCTTTTGCCATAGAAGCTGAGAATGAGCACTGACAGAATAACAGAATGGCCAGTGGAATATGCTCAGTTTATAAATGGGAGTTCACTAGAGGGAGGGGAACCCATGATCCGCTTGGGAGGGTTCCAATTCACTGGGTGGTGAGAGTGACTTGTATCATTATTATTACTGTTATTCCCACTGGTGTTTTCATTTATGTTATTGTTTCCATTAAACAATATTAAACTGCCTTTATGTCAACCCACAGGTTTTTTTTTTTCCTTTCTGCTTCTTCTCCTTTTCTTCCTCTTCTCCCTGCCCTTCTGGGGGTGGGGGAGAACCGCAGGAGCAGCTGCGTGGTCCTGGCTGCCAGCTGGGTTAAACCATGACACAACCCCACACAAAATCTTTATGAACGTGTCCCATGGCTTTTGAACCCAGGACACCTCCAAGGTTTCTATGGATCGTGGCAAGTTTTGTTTTAAGGCAGTTTTCAAACTGTTTCCTTTAGAGTGGAAATACAGCTGGGACCAAAATATTATATTTCTTTTCCTTTCCAGTGTCATTTCACAATTGCCCAGGTTTCTATTTTCTCTTGGTAGGGCTTGTTCTCTGAGCTCCAATGCCCTGGAGGCCACCCCTGGGTTCAGAGACAGCTGGTTAATCATTCCTGAGCGTTCAGCCAGCTCGGTTTCGATGGCCCTCTCCTCGCCGTGTACAAAGCTCTGCCTCAACGTGCCGTGACCTTGCCAAAAGATCCCGAGGGCAGGAGCTGTATGGCCACACTCTGAGAGTCTGATTAGGGAATAACAGGCTCCAAAATCAAACCAACAGCTGAAACCGGAGCTCGGTAAGGAGACAACACCACCACGTGGTTTCTATAAGGTCTACTGGGGGAGAACATCACGTGGGAAAATAAAGAAACTCAAGGCAACTGGTGAGAACGAACTCTAAAGAGCCACACTCTATAGCTCTAGTGCTCTCCATTCCTCACCAAGCTGAACCTCCCCTCCATGGATTTATAACATTCCTCCCTACACAATAAGAGTTGACCCTTTTTCTGCTGAGGGTTAGTTGCAGAGGATTTGTCCTTGATGTTATGCCAGCCCCTAAAATGATGTCCTTGGTTTTAGCCCCCTTCCCTCCATCCCTCTGGTCAAGCTGACTGCTTTTGCCCTACTGAAACTGGAAATTCTGAAATTAATTCTGAAATCTGCAATCCTAAAGTGCATGCAGGTCAGCAGCCTCACCAGGAGGCTCAGAAAAAAGCCGATGTTTAGAAATCCTGTCTAGCAAACCAGACTATGATTATTATTTTTTTTGTAAAAAAAAAAAAAATAATTAAAAAATAAAAAAATTCATAAAGACAGCAAATTCTCTGCTCTGTTTTCTGCCAGAAAAAGGCCTTTTGGCCTCCTGGAAAAAGTATAAAGCAGGGAAAGGAAACCAAAGACCAACAACCACAATTAGGCTGTAAAGAAGCAACAGCAGACTAACGAATGTATACAATAAAACCACTCACAGCACTGCATTCCCTCAGGCACACCTGGAAAGCAAGAAAACATCCACACAAGACACTTCTCATTTTCCTGGTGCACTGAGGCTGACAAGGACGTCTCCGAAGGACTTGTACAAGGTCAGAAAATCCTCTGTGCTTTAATGCCATACTTGGAAAAAATAAAAATAAGAATCTTATTCTCACAGACGCTGTGAAGTGACACTCTTGTTAGCATGGCTGTACCTACACCTGTACGGTCATGGAGGCAGCGCTGTCTTTCAGCTTGTCAGAAATACAGGCTACAACCACCCTGCGGTTTCTCCCACTGGGAACTCCGAAGGCAGGACACAGACCGTTATCTCAGCCTGCATTTGGGCTTAGATGAACCTCCCTTGTTTGGATGCTGCATAACCACAGGATCTGAGCACACATCACGCATCTGTTTCCAGCAGAAGACACCCTGGTCGTGCCAGAATTAAGTATCATAGAATTACAGAGTGATTAGTTGGAAGGGACCTTAAAGACCATGGAGTCCCACCCCCTGCCCTGGGCAGGGACACCTCCCACCACACCAGGTTGCTCCAAGCCCCATCCAGCCTGGCCTTGAACCCCTCCAGGGATGGGGCAGCCACAGCTTCTCTGGGCAACCTGTCCAAATGCAGGCAAACACGTCCACAACAACCAGACCCACACAACAACCGTCTTTATTTTCTCTCCCGACCTACTACACCTGGTTTCCTTCCCGGTGTCCTAGTCTGCCTTCAGAAATCATGAACGACGAAGTCTCCTCCCTACCATCTCCCACAGCCTTTGTCACGATCCTGCTCACCACCTCTCCTGCTCCAGCTCATATTAGGAAGACCAGTTCATATTAGGAAGAAGGTTCAGAAGCACAAAGTGTTCAGGAAACTTAAAATATCTTAAAATGGCTTTTGCAGGCCACGGGTGTTTGCACACAGAGATGGGAAAGTTTTCTCATGGGCTTCTGAACAAAGCAGCATCCACAGAAATAACAGGGCAGAAGCCAACCGGGAGGGGAATGGAGAGGCCCCCGCAAGATCTTTGCGAGTTTTCTTCTAGAGATGACAGAAGCTGTAGCTAGAATGACACAGAGTGGAGAAAAACATGTTTTTTTTAAACACTTGCACGTGCATTGTGATGATAATATACTCGATTACATGCCTTCCCATTACCTGACAGAACAGGTGGTTTTATTTTTGTGAAGCTCATCAGACCTCTCATTTCTCTCTGGATACAGTGCAGTGACAAACAGCTATTTCAGCTGCCATTTCTACAAAACCAGTGTTTAGAAAGAATCACAAAAAGGATGCTTTCCAGTAAACGTTCAACTCCTCCTGGATTTTTTTTCCCTCTCCCTTCCCTCTGCTTTGGCTTTGATTTTTCATGCATGATGCGGCTTGAAAGAAGTCAGTGGTAACACTGAGGATGGACTGTATCAGCAGAAATAGATTCTAGCCATGGTTAACCAGCACGACCAGGTAAAAAATTATTTATATTCAGAAAAATATAAACAAATGCTTATCACTTTGTGCAGCAGGTACTTTTATTCTATTTTTAAGTCCCCCCCTATCTGCCTTTTCTGTCCTGAATCACTCCTTAGCCTTCTCTCTCTCACAAAACATGATTTTAACTGAAAGACTGAAACTAGAATAACATCATTGACTCACAGAAAGGTTTGGGTTGGAAGGGACCTTAAAGCCCATCTAGTTTCACCCCCCTGCCCTGGGCAGGGACACCTCCCACCAAAACAGGTTGCTCAAAGTCCCATACAGCCTGGTCTAGGATGTCATATACATATACATGGTATAATATATATATAAATGTCATTATACTGGCTTTAAGTTCTCAGATTTTCCTTTCCCTTAGAGGTGCACCAGTGCAACCAGCACAGAAGACAGACAAGTGGAACGTGGGCTGAGGAACTCTTGGGTAACTAACAGTCTTTAGGGCTTGGACACACAACGTGTGGTCAGCACCGGGGGTTTTCTGATGACAGTGTGACTACCATGATGGCCACGAGCCTCTCAAAAACAAATCACTTCCTACCTTCGCTCATACCCATTTTGACATCATTTTTCCCCAGATAGCAATCCTGATTTTGATTTAGAACCTTCTTCTGAAGATTCACCTAGGTGTACCCAGAACAAAGTTCTATTTATCAAAATGAGATCAAATTTTACACTCATACGAATAACATTCCTGCAGTTATTCTATGGGTGGAATTCCCTTAATGACCCTGAATCCATTAGGAGGTGCACATTAGCAGAAATGCCAGGGAAATCTCACACCTTAAAGTTTTGGGAATTGTAGCCATATTTTCAATGCTTCTCTCTTCCCTGTCTGGTAGCAAGCAGAGGTCAAGGAAATCTTCTGTGTGCCGTAAACACCAGCTTCCCACATGGGGAAAGAAATGGTCAATAACATCTCCCTTGCCAGATGTTCCCCACTCAACCTGAACATTATCTTTGGAGCACCTTCCCGGTACTAGTTCACGTTGCGTTTTCCCTCTCTCAGCAAGTAATAACTGAGAACACAAAATGAGGAGGGAAAAATGCACGGAAAATTGCCAAAGTAGGAGCCGCCTTTGACATCAATCACTGTTTAGTGGAGGAAAATATTGTTGTTGCTCGGATCTGATCTATTATGAACTGAAGCTGTTACTATGAACACTCGATCTGGCAAATGAATGCGGCAGAAAGAGAGCTAGCAGATGCTAGCTCCGAAATCTGTGCTCTGCTTTCGAGTATGCAGGTGACTGCAGATCACCATCAAGATAAATCAGAGCAAGCCCAGGCTGCTTGAGAGAAAAACGTCTCAGAAGCTGACGTTTTACTCAGAGTAAGGCTAATTCTACAACTGAACCCTTCGGAACATCACACTGGAACCTCTTCTGCCTGTCAGCTCCGCTATTTGCAATTTTTACGTTTTAGCATCCCGGTACCGTGTCTTGTCACCTCTTTCCATGCAAAATAAACCCCATGTTGAGTCAGCAGGAATGAAGCCTAAGGTGAAAACGTGCTACGTATTTTGGGATACAGTATCAAATACCGAGGCATGCAACCTGCAAAATTCCAAAGTGCAACCGTGTGTAAGACCAGGATGTTGTTGAAATACATCAGGGTCAGTAAGGTGACTGACTCGCTGCTATAGGAGGTCTCAATTAGGCAACTACAGTGTTGCAGAATAAACATGGAATTCGTGCCTCAGAATGCCACCAAGAGCAGGAAAGTTTTTTGTTAAGCCGCTTTATTTTTCGTTGTGTTTCTAGAGATCCTTTCTTGGTGTATATTCTTTGTTCTCTGCTATTTAACATCATTATCAGTCTCCTGGAAGGCAGGGACCTGGATCTGATGGAATTCTGGAGGCACGAACATCTCATTTCAACTCTCAGTTCGTTTCAACAAGGCCAAACGTCAAGTCAGGCATGGTAACAGCAAAAACCCTCCACGCGACTGCAGTCTGTTCTGCCAAGATAGTGACTCTAAAAGATTAAAGGGTTACAGCGACTAATAGGCTGCATGTGAGCTTTTAATATGATGCTCGGTCCAATAGAACAGCACAACCCTTTAGATGTCAAAGTAGGTGAATACCAAATAAGAGCACACCTACCTAACACTAGTTGGATTGCTGTCATGTCTACTCTCATCCCCAGATCAAGAAAAAAAGGTTGAAAAGGAGTTACCAAAGGAGCAGAGAATGACTGGAGGATGAAAAATACGTACAGACCAAAAGTCTCCAAGTGCTAAGTGTATTTATCTCAAAAGAGAAGCAAAGAGGGGAGTTGATCACAACCTGTGCGTGGATGCACAGAGAACAGAGCACTTCGGTCTACCAGATGTAGGTTAACAGGCTTCAGCGGCTGGAAGCTGAAACCAGACAATTTCAACCTAGAAAGCGGGCAACATCTGAAAGCAATTAATGATTAAGTTTCTAAGAATTGTGGGAGGGCTTTTATTCAATATGGGATTGATTTTTTTTCCCTCCTTTTTTTTTTTTTTTTTAATTTTTCAAAAGGTGCGCTCTAGTTCAAATAGGGCTATCTAGGTTTCAATGGGAATGAATACCGCTAAATCCTACAGCTTTGTTGTGAAAAGGGTTAGATTAGATAATCACAGCGGGCTTTGGAAGCCTTTAAACATATTAAAGCTACCGTGAGGAGTCTGAGATTATTTATGACAGGAGAACATGGGCAGCGCGGAATAGGATGAACAATGCAGAAACTTTTCTTTGGGAAACAAACGACTTGAGTGAACTACAGAAATAGTTTGTGTCAGAATTAACACTTGGAACAGATACAGGGCAGATAAACGCCATCATTAAGGGCACATCTCTATGAAATAACCCTGCAAGGGGATTCTTCTTATTAAAATAGTTATCCGACGGACTCCCACAACGAGGTTCAACATCTTAACGCCCAGCTGGTGTCCCATCAAGTTCTGCTTGCTGGAAAATGCCGGTGGTGGCAATAGGTAGCCAAGGGTGATACAGAAGTCTCCCTCACCCATCTCAGCAAAGGAATCTGCACAGGTGGCTCCAACCCACCAGGGTTCTCTGCTTCTCGATATATGCCAGCCTCTCAGCATAAGAAGAGACACACTAATCATTTGAGGACATCTCCACAGTTCCTGACATTTAGAATATAAAACCTCAATGCTGGAATAGAGAGCGGGGACTGTAGCAATGGCCACCCGCTTCCTTCAAAGTCAATCTTTACAGAACTCAAACGAAGCTGACGGTGCCACCCAGCTGTGCATCAGCTTTGGCTGAATTTCCAGTCAGGACCACAGCAAGTAAGGTGACATCAAACTAAATAGTATCAGAAGCATAAATTCAGGCAACACCATCAATTAAGAAATATGAGGCACATTCAAGGTGAATTCCTACAGAACCTTTAAGACTTGAGTCCCCACAGGATTCCACGCAGGCTCCTTAACATCTTCCATTCTGACTGGTCAAGAGGATGATAGAGAATTTTTTAATCAAAAAAACCCTCTTCTCTTTCTCCTTCTCAGCTCCTCTTTCTCCCTCCCTCAAAATATTGACAATTTTATGTTTTGAAATGAGTCAAAACAACCCGTTTCCCTCTGGAAAGTGGAAATTGAGTATTTTATTTCTGAAATTACTTGAAATGTTCTCATTTTTTATTAAATAAACCTTAAAAAAACCAACCACGTAGACTATCTTACAGGAGCTACCATCTCTCTGTCCACCCTTCCTATCATCCTGTCTCTACCAAAGGCTGAAAGCGAGCAGAGAAAGAGGCAACCAGAGGGAAAAAAAAGACTTGACTACCACTCCCTGCATCATTTAACAGCAGCTACCATAGAATACATTTATGACAGTCACACTGAGTTTCTGTAGATGTAGAATTCTTACTTTTTTTTTTGCCTTTCCTTGCAGGTAGCTATAAAAGCTGACAATTTAGCTTGACTTTTAGGTCTACAGTTACCTTTCAGTGGCCGCTCCAACAGTTAATGAGAAGAACCTTGCTCTAGAAAGTTATAAATAATGGAAACAAGAGCTCATTCCTAGTTGTTACCTTATCTGAATCGGGATTAGAAGCATTTTCCATTACTCTTAGCAGATACTGTTTACAGAGAGATTTGTCTGCATTCAGCACAAGAAGTTAAATAAGCTCTAATTTTTATGTCTACTTAGTCTGTGGCCAACCTGCTTCAAAGGCACTTTGCTCAAGTAGAGACAAAGCCATAAACCCTCTCTTGCATGCCCATGTCCTCTAGATAGATATCTAGCCTGAAGTTAAGCACCACAGACATGTAATTTAAGCTTGTAATAGGGATCTGAACAAGTGAATAAGTTTCAATCTTTTCCCCCTTTTTTTTTTTTTGGCATACTCATCTTCCTGAATGCGCGGGCCATTTTCAAGTACAGAGGAAAGAAAGAAAACACATGAAGAAAAATCCAAACCTGAAGTTTAGGAGATTCAGGAGATGTTTATGATTCACTTAGACAAGAAACAGAACAGCTGCAAAAGCCTTGGCATCTGCAGAAACACACACAGATGGGCTTCATCATACCATGACACATCTTCTTAGGAGCTGTGGCCACCGAGACGGGTTTCACTCCCCAGCGTCACTCTGGGAAAGCCATTCCCACCCGCACGGTAACCGGACAATCTATAAACCCGTTTGTGAACTGAATTTAAGAAACTTGCTTTTATATTTCCTGCAGGAGTATTTTTAACCTGCCTCACTTACTGCACTCTGCTCATTGTGGTCCCATGAACACCTTTGACGTGGTTGAGGGGAAAGAGTGGGGAAAAGAAAACAAAGAGTGGAGATGAAGGAGACCAGGACCTGTTCAAGCTGCCATCGACACCAGGGGAAAAAAAATATAAAGTTAAAAAAAAAAAGGGTTTCTTAAACCACCATCTAGTCATGAAACCCCCTTTTCCCCACTTGAATGTTCTTACAAAGCCTTATTTTGTCCTTTCTCTTCCAAGACATACAGGAGAAGTAGGATTCTACTGCTTTCTACCAGCTCAAAAATCTGACAGAATCAGGGAGGAAGGATTTCCAGACTAGAATACTAATTGTACATCATTTTACGCTAACAACACTTTAGGAAGACTGCACACCGTGGTCCAGTTTATTTAAGAAGAGCCCAGATTTGGAGGCAGCATTACCTGTGAAAACTGAATTGTGCCTTTGGAAATGAATTACCTTTCTTCTGCAGAGTTTCTCAGAAGTTCTTTTTCTATGTATGCACCTTCTCACCAACGTTTAGCCAGCGGTGAGGCAGGTGCAGAGTCGGTGGTCAGTCCTCTCCATCTCTTTAGGTGTGGGGACACGGCCAGAGAGGGACCAGAACTTTACAAATAGGAATGTTCTTTGAATTCTTCCTTCTTTGAGTATTCTCAGGGCAGGCTGAAGGAGTCTGGACTTCATTCATGCGTTAATTACAGCCACTACTAACCACATGGCACAGGTGTTCCCACTGACTATCATGCTGTTGAAAGGAAATGAATTATTTGATCTCCGGTACAAAACCTCTACTGTATACTCTAGATTTCTAGATTCCTAAAAAAAAAAAACAAGGAAAAAGATACTGACTAAAACCATTTTCTCAGTAAGTAGCAATGTGGAACATAATGTTAATTAAAATGCATTTGCAAGAACTTTAAATGCAAATTAAACCACAAGATTTTTGCAGAATCACCATTTTTCATTCCATCTAACAATAATCAGGGCGATGCAAACAGTACGCTCGCTTTGGATGTTTAAGATTAAATTTAAAAATCTGCTGAGAGGTAAGACGGCCAAGCTTGGATTTTTACCAAATGACTCCGTAGAGGTTGTGACAACATACTCGCTTCTAGAACTCCTAGAGCAGCCGAGGTTTGCTTCTGCCATAAGCAGACAAGCAAGCGTTTGTCTCAAGGTGGTTACTTACTCTAGAAGGAGGTGCTGAATATTTTTGCAAGAAACTTTGTATTTCTGATGACAGAAACGTTACCTGCCAGAAAGAAGCTCTTTCAGCTTCCTTCCCCTTTTTTTTTTTCCTTGTTAAATTTAATCTCATGTAACAAAGGGTGATAACAACAAAGAAAGACGCCACCCGATCTTTTCGCTTAGGAATTCTTACAATTGGCTTCCAAAAGAATGGAAAGACTCCACAGACACATCGCAACAAGTACTATGAATTCAGCATTTTCAGCTCAGACTCCACTCAGGTCAAATAGCAAAGATAAAAGAAAATCACGTTGCTCTCAGGATAGTGAGCCCCTGGCCCAGGTTGCCCAGAGAAGCTGTGGCTGCCCCATCCCTGGAGGGGTTCAAGGCCAGGCTGGAGGGGGCTTGGAGCAACCTGGTGTGCTGGGAGGTGTCCCTGCCCAGGGCAGGGGGTGAAACTAGATGATCTTTAAAGGTCCTTTCCAACCCAACCCATTCTATGATTCTATAGGTGTTAATGCATCTTCATCGAGGATCCAACTCGGTTCCCAAAGGCCAAGCGCACGCAGGCTCAGACACCCCACTGCCACGTCAGGTATTAATTGGGCTGCGCTCACAACGGGGAGGGAAGGAAACGAGAAGTCAAGGAGACACAACAAACCCATCATTATTTGAGATAAAGGCAAAAGCCTGGCACCTCAGTGAGACAAGCAATGTCACTGCCCTGGGTACACGGTTCTGTAGATAAAAAGGGGCTTCACAGTTGTCAATACGGGCCCATTCAGAAGTGCTGTATTCATTAAAACTAAACAAAAAGGAACACTTTTTAAGCAAACCCACAGATTTTTCACAGGGACCAATTAAGGAGAAAACGATGCTTTTACATTACGGGGAAAAGTGATTTGTCATGACTTTTGCATTCTTACTCAAGCAGTTTTGCAACGCAGAAGCCAGACACGCTTATTGAAAGGACTCGCTGGTCGGTCTGTAGTTTGTGTTGATCTTTTTTACTCCCTCTCTCTTCTCTCCGAACAGGCAAAAATAAAATGCTTACATTGTAACTTTCTATGCCTTTTTTTTTTTTTTTTCTTTTTTTTTTTTTTTTTCTCTCTTAACCAGACTTCCAACTCGGCAGCTCCGCATCTTCTCTTGGAAGGCTTTCATTAAAAAAATAATAATAATAAATCACTGCACATGCACGTTTTCAGAAACAGGAAAAAGACAGGAAAAATACCACTAGATTCATGTTATTTCTGCAACACCTGGGATAATTTAAGGGATTATTTTCACTTTTTTTTTTTTGGCCTATTTCACCTTTCCCATGGCTCAAGAGGAGGGTGTCCCAGCAGTGTCACACTGCAGAACCGTGTAGCCTTTCATTCCACCTATTGGTCCACCCACACTGCAACGCCCCGGTATGAATCTAAAGATCAGCATCTTCTGCAATGTAGAAGTTTGTTTCCTATTAAAACCCGAATGCCTTGGATTCAAACATAAATTGATTCTGTTCATCTGTAAGTTCCCGTAAGTTAATATGCATTATAATAGCAAAGACGTGTCACAACAGGAAATTAACTGCAACATAATTAATAAAACATGCATATGAGCTAAATCCTGCTTTTTCTGCAGAGGAACATAAGGCAAACCTCAGCTGCATGAGCTCAGCTACGTCCCCAGTCCTGGAACCGACGTGGAGCTCCCACTTTTAGCCACATAAACTACTCCTCCCTTTCAAACACCACAAAGCTATGCAGATATTTGGATTTTCAGAGGAAAGCAGTAAACTGCAAGCCCAGGCAATTGGCTTGTAGCGCCCCACATCTATTTGCCCTCAGAAATTAATATGCAGCAGTCAGATTTTTCTCCTTGGTTTGCAACTCCTGCTGTGCAGAATGCAGAGTTTTACTCTGTTAAGGCTCCTGGGAGTATGACAGCGAGTGGGACGTTAAATCATTTTGCACTGATTGTTTCAGGATAACTGGCCACCTGGCCATTTTCTCTCTTGCAGAAAAGGCGTTTGTTTTTCATTGGTTTGTTCTGAATAAAAATTTACAAAGTCATCATCCAGCCTAAAAAAAGAACTGCTTTGCATTTTACATGAAAAATAAATCCCTTGCATTGTACACCTAAGGAAACACAAACAAATCCAAGTGACATTTTCTAATTAAGCAAAGGTGACTTCTTAGATGCTTGCACAAGGATGGAAAAGAATTCTAGGGAGGTAAGAGGGAAAGACAGAGGAGAAAAGAGGTCACATTTGAAGAAGTTCCGCTAACATATTTAGGAAAATAACTTTTGTTAAGTTTTGTACTGTAGTGGTTTTGACTGCATCAATCAGAACAACAGACGATCAGAATCAGAACAATCAGATCAATCAGAACAACCCCTCCCTCCCTGATCAAAGAAAAAGGGAAGAGGAAGAGATAAAGAGATTTATGAGTTTAGAAAAAAAAACTAAACTACCTTAATGAAAATAGTAGGGAAATAATGAAAAATTAAATAATAAGAAGAAAAATTTTAAAAAGAGAAAAAAAAAAAAGTATACAGTATAGACAAAACTGTATCAAGCTCCCAGGATGACGATCACATCACCAGCAGACATCAGGAGAAGTCCCAGACTGGACTCGGTCACCGAGAGGTGTTGGAGTCTGGATGTGGAGTCAGGAATGCCAGGATGGGGATCAAAGGCAGACAAACAGACAGGGTGCTCCTCAGATGTCAGCCAGCAAAGAAGTGTTGACCCTTTGATCCCTCAGCTTTTGTACCGAGCATGATGCAGATGGGATGCAATACCCTGTTGGTCAGTTTTGGGTCACCTGTCCTGTCTGCTCCTCCCTACAGGTGTGACCCCTCGACACTTTTCCACTTCCAACCTTCCAGTGAGGCAAATAACAAAATTCCCTGCCCTTGGTTGTTCCAGCAATAAGGATAAGGAAGGGCCTCTCTGCACAGTTCCTTGGTGTAATCAGGTCTTATCACTGGGAGAGCGAACAGTTTCTGAACAACACCCTGTTAATTTCAGAGTTTAGTAAGGGAGAAGAGACCAAGCTAAAAAAGTAAAATTACTGAACAAAAAATTATTTCTGCTTTACCTCAAACCAGGACACGTAGAAAAGCTGAATACCAGTAAAAGCAAATGCCCCATTATGGTTTTGCACCTCTTTTAATATGCTGAGTCTTCTAACATTTTGCAGCTTAGATCGAGGTTAACTACTTTAAGATCCTTAAATGCTACTGAATATTTCTGTTACATTTTCATATAATTAACATAAACTTGATCTATGTTAGTAATTAAAACAAAAACAACCACATTTAAATAAAACCACCAAAATATCCCCCCCAAACCCCACAAGAGACAACCTTAG
This sequence comes from Pedionomus torquatus, assembly GCA_013398155.1. Classification (NCBI taxonomy): domain Eukaryota; kingdom Metazoa; phylum Chordata; class Aves; order Charadriiformes; family Pedionomidae; genus Pedionomus; species Pedionomus torquatus. The sequence continues at coordinate 637,138 of VZRU01007858.1, forward strand.
GCAGCATTAAAACTGCTGATCTGCAGTTTGCTCCTAAGGATACACAAGATTATTCTTACTTACCCCCGGAGGAGCCAGTTTAGGATGATTCAATAAATCCACCATTTAGAATCTGTAAAAGGAAAGCATTAGCAATTAATGGTAATGTCTAAATGGAGTTAGATGTACTGTACTGTTTCATAAATGAGAGGAAAAAAAAAAAAAAAGCCCCCTGTACTCTCTAGGGAAAAAAGAGACAAGTATTATTCAAATAACTAATTCCGGTTCTTCTTGTTCCTGATAATACCAGTTTAAAAACTAAGCTGCTATTTTGACATCCAACTGAAATACCCTGTCTGTGTGATGACAGAATCGTATTCTAAAATCATTATGTTCACCTAAAAAAAAAAACAAAAAAAAAGAGGATTCCGCACCCTGCATTTCTATATTTGTACTCATTCAAGGCCCTTAGGAGATTTGGTTTCCAACCTTCCTTCTGCTTGATCTAAAATCTACCTTTCATCTTCCCATATGAACTTATATAGAACTATATCCTTTTCAGCTATATATAATGTTATTTGGGCTTGGGGCACCATTGAGGCTATTTTGATTGAGGCCTAAACATATTCATAAGCTTCAAAATGGTCTTTCTCTCTGAGCAAGTCAAGAGATTGAAGTGCTCAATGGTTTCCACCAAAAGCACTCTACTCTCCTGTTCCACATAATCCAGCCTCCTAGAGGAAACCAGGCAAATGAGACAGACCTTTCAGAAAGAAAACACCACGTAGAATCATAGAATGTTTAGAGTTGGAAGGGACCTGAAAGATCATCCAGTTCCAACCCCCTGCCCCGGGCAGGGACACCTCCCACCACACCAGGTTGCTCCAAGCCCCATCCAGCCTGGCCTTGAACTTCCCCAGGGATGGGGCAGCCACAGCTCCTCTGGGCAACCTCTTCCAGTGCCTCACCACCCTCACAGCAAAGAATTTCTTCCTCATATCCAATCTAAATCTCCCCTCTACCAGTTTAAAACCATTCCCCCTTGTCCTATCACTCCACTCCCTGTCCAAGAGTCCCTCTCCTGCTCTCCTGGAGCTCCCTTCAGATCCTGGAAGGCTGCTCCAAGGTCTCCCCAGAGCCTTCTCTTCTCCAGGCTGGACAGCCCCAGCTCCCTCAGCTTGCCAACATCACAACAGATCATTTCCACTGTAAAAGTTGAAGCTCCAGAATGGATACAAAGAGGCCCCATGATTTCGGTAAAAGCAGCACATACACTTAGACGTGGTACTAATACTTTTTTTTTTTTAAGTCCTAGTATCATTCATATTCTTTTAAACCTCCCCTATACACTCGCAGACACATACATATTTGAAACATACATTAGAAATAATGCACAAATATAGATATGCGTATTTATCTAGGTCACAAAGTAAAATATTAACAAATATTTCTCCCTCGTGATCCAGTCTTCCTCAGTTTTCTTCTCTCTGGCCCCTTATAACATTAATCATTCAGAAACACTGGTATTATTGCTCGTAGCCAAAAAGCTATTTGCAGATCTCATAAGCCTCATATTTATTCTGGAGTTCCATTCTTTGTTATTTACTCATCATCGTCTATTCTTTAAATTAATAATTTTTAGGTGTCCATTCCACGAGAAGAAAGTGTGATGCGCATCCAACATCCCAGCATGACTAAGCAGTAGATAAAAAGAACACTGAATGTTTTGGAAACAACTCAGGAATGAGAATTATGTGCACAAACTAGCAGGCAAGCATTAATAAATGTTTAATCAATTTTTAGAACACATGACTGGACAACAAATGATTCTTGTAATCGTTATCATATAAGGATCTCACACAAAGCTGCTACCAATAAGGATGTCTTCAGTGACTTTATATAGGGTTTAGATCAATTTCTGAAACGATGTAAGGGTTGCCTAAAACCAGTCATTCCCACCAATGCTGCTGGAAGCCCAGCACAGGCTTTAGTGGTCCCAGTGAAGGGTTGGGTTTTTTTTCCAGCAAATGGTTGCTCTTACTTGGTGACCACAACACTGACTGCACTTACCTGAGACAATAAAATTAGAAATTTGTTACATAGGTGGTTTCCAGAAAATCAGTTTTAAAAAGAAGTTCAACTCAGCTGAGATCTGAAACACCTTCTGGAGGCACCTCTCTGCCCGCAGACATTAGGGAGAGCCAGGCCTAATGAGGTCCTTAAGTATCTTCGTTGAATGATGAAGTTCAGGTGGGATGCATTTATATAATAAATAAATTTGTCATTACCACAGCAGTTCCAAAGGAGCGAGTACATAACCCTTTAAAAGTAACACAGCTTTCCTTGACCAATGTAATGTTCCCAAGGCTTGATAATTCGTTAATCAAATAACTGTAGTGGTCTTTAGAGAGAGATCAGTTGGAAAATATGTTGCAAAAGAGAAGTCAGAAATTATAGTTTCTCTAAGAATCAATATAAAGAAAAACAAAAATTTAATTTCATTCTTTTCCATTAAGTCTTTGACGACCCATATGAAGACTAGACCATAAACCAGCAACATCAGCGCAGGAGAACTGATAACTGGGCACACGAGGAATCAGCTCTGAGTGTGGCAAAGGAAAGAAATGGGACGCAGATACGGATACAGAACGGTAAAGATTCTACTGCAGAAAACACGCAGATGCCACCGAGCACGTGGCAGTGCCGTAGGGTTCTCTAGGAGATCGTGCTCGTCTTTCTTCATCCGCTTGGTGGACACAGGAACTCCATGTAGTGGTGGGAAGAATTATTATGGTCTCGGTAAAATTCCAATCTGAAGGGAGAAAGGGAAGACCCAGACATGTTAATTCACAGAGAAGAAAAAAAAACAACAAACCAAAACCAGGGTGAAATAAGGAAAATATATCGACAATGCTGGACAATAGGTGGAGAGGGGTATTTTTTTCTCTGTAGAAAAAGAAACTGATGACAGTAAAATGTGGTAAACAGTAAGAAAAAACTTTTCTAAAAAAAAAAACCATAACTGTTCTATGAGATTTATTGCCACAAAACACACTTGAAGCCAGGAATTTAGAAAGATTTAGGAAGAGGCAAAGAAAAAATCATAAGATAGAAACTACCGAAATAAGCAAGAGAGAGGTAAACCCTTCTACTTCAGCCATACAGTGACTTCTCCCTTTTGGGAACTTTTAAAAAAAAATGTTGCCAGCAAGCAGATTATCTTACCTTTCTCTGAAACAGCTGTTGCTTGTTGCTCATGGAGCTAGTGAGTGGAATACATCTGTTCCTTTATATCTTTTTTTTCCAACATCTTCTGGGAACCTGGATGAAGGATGCTTTTGCTTAAAAATACCGAGTGTCAGCTTAAAGCTATAGGCAAAGCTACCTCTGCATCCAGACTTTTGTCTGGTTTTCTTCTCCAGATCACCAGCGCCAAGTTGTCATGTGTTTCATCTTTGATCTAGAATATGTTTATGAAAGATGAGGGCGAGTATTTATCATGTCTCTTATTGAAGAGGAACAAGGTGTATTTATACAGAATCACAGAATGCTATGGGGTTGGAAGAGACCTCTGGAGATCATCTAGTCCAACCCCTTGCCAAAGCAGGTCCACCCGGAGCAGGTCCCACAGGAACATGTTGAGGTGGGCTTTGGAATGTCTCCAGAGAGGGAGACTCCACCACCTCTCTGGGCAGCCTCTGCCAGGGCTCTGCCACCCTCACAGGAAAGAAGTTCCTCTTTATGCTTAGATGAAGCTTCCCATGTTCAAATTTTTCCCCTTTCCTCTTGTGCTGTCCCTGGGCACCACTGAAAAAAGCCTGGCCCCATCCTCCTGACACCCACCCTGGAAGTATTTCTAGGTGTTGACTGGATGCCCCCTCAGTCTTCTCCAGACCCAAGTCCCTCAGCCTTTTCTCATAAGAAAGATGCTCCAGGCCCCTCATCATCTTTGTAGCCCTTTGCTGTACCCTCTCCAGTCATTCCCTGTCCTTGAACTGGGGAGCTCAGAACTGGACCCAGTGCTGCACAGGTGGCCTCACTGGCACAGCAGAGGGGGAGTAGGACCTCCCTGAACCTGCTGGTCATGCTCTTCTTGATGCACCCATATAAACACACATCTTGATGCACACATGCAAAGTCTGCTCTTTCAGTAACTCTCATCCTCAGCCTTCAAAAACTTTATCTTCTGAGGCTCAGCCTTCTGGACCTTCTTCTTTGATGTATTTTGTGAGATGTTTTATTTACAGCCGTGATTTTGCTTCATTCCCCCAGGGTCATAAGAGCTTGTGTTGGCTTCACACAAGCTCAGCAGAAGCTCAGGGACGGGACGGTGTGTACTTTTAGGCACATTGCGCTAGAGTGGCATATGTCTGGAGAACAGAGCACTTCATTCATTTCTGGTCTGGAAAAAGGGGGGGAAAAAAAGAGGAATACTGGAGTACACACACACACACAAAATGAAACAGAGGTCAAGGAACAGGCAAAGCTCCCAAGCTCTGGGAGACCACCAGCCCTAGAGCAGCTTCTTGACACGTTAATACAGACACCAACAGCACTCTCAAGTTCATCTTCTCCATAATGATGAGTTGGACTGAATTTTTCAGCAATAGCATTTTTATACTTATTTATAGGCTTTCAACTGCTGACAACGATTCAGTCAATAAGAACACTTTGATTTCAATCCCAGTTGACTCGTTGCAAAAAAACCAGCCATTGCATAGTCCAAAGCTCCCCATCCTGGGAGAAAACATCGTGCACGGTGACAAGCAAGATGTACACCAACTCCACAATTACTGGCCAGGTTTAAGCAAAATTAAAGTACCTCTGAGTATACCCAGAAGGATGAAATGCTACCTCCTAGCATCTACCATCCTAGCAGAGAAAATAATTAGTCCTTAAAAGTTATCCAAATTAATCAAGAGTAATAGGAGAGAGGCCACATCATATCCTCCTTCCTCCCTCCTTTAATTGCCTTCATTTTATATGCAGATACAAATTAGCCTTAGATCACACTTGTAAAATATTAAAATTCCAGAGGGATTACCATTAGGCTGACTTGTCATCTGAAACGGCTTGTACATTCGATGCCTCTTTTTAAATATAGAAAGCACAAAAGGTAAAATTTGCATATTTTATTTGAGGCTTTAAAAAGATGTTCACATTCCCCCCCTACTGCTCGGAGCAAATTTGCACAACCTGAACACCTTTCTGGGAATATGAAGAAAAAGGTGACTTTTCACCAAAAAAAACCCCCCAACAACAAGAAAACAAAGACCTGACTATGTCATCTGGATATGCTNATGACGGAACCTTGTCAGGGACCCGTTGTCCAAATAACGCTGTGAAACTACCCGAATTGCGCTCTCTGGGATGTAAAACATGGAAAAACACCGAGGATGCGACAATAGAGGGGGCAATAATTGGGCACCTTAGCCCTCGTGGTGGGCGCAGCCATCACGACTGATTGCCAGGATAAATATTTTTCTATTTGCTTCNGGATAACTATTTTCCTATTTGCTTACGTTTTCGGGGGGGGGCTGTTGATTTTTTTTTCCTATTTGCTCAGCCATACATTCAGCCTCGAAAATCCCATCACTGGAGCACACACAGAGCCCCACGAGGGAGAATTAAGACTGCTCTTGTAATTCACACTTCCAGGAGTGGGGGTTTGGTTGGTTTTTTTTTTTCCCCTTGGTGGAAGCCACCGCGTTAATGTCTTTGTACTTGGGTTTCAATGCGGAAAACACCTCGGTTTCTACTGCTTCATTTTGGCTACGATTCAACAAAGCACTTAAATACGAGCTTAACTTTAAAGCATGAGGAGTCTCGCTGATTATAATGAGACTACTCATGTGTTTAAGGTTAAGTATGTGCTTAAGTGTTTTGCTGGATTAGGACCTCGGATATTATTAACGCTGATTTATTGGGGAACGCGGGGGGCGGGGGTGAAAGAGAGCAAATGCACGTTTTCAGCTGCAACGTCTGACTCTTTATATATTAATACAGCCCGAGATGAAATATATACCTGAAAGAGAGGGAAAAGGTGAGAATGTTTCTGCTCCTCATCTCAGAAGTCCCAATAAAAGTGTGATTGGGAAGATTGATTTTGCATTTAATTTTTACACTCGCCTCCCGTTTCATTAGAAAGCCACAAACACTGCATTTTTAATTTTTTTTTTTCAAGAGAATTATTATTTCTGTTTGATTTATCAATAACGCTCTCGCTGTAATTATGGCAGGAGTAACGAACGGGTCTTCTGTCCGCTGTGAATTACACTCCCTCGCGCACAGCCGGCCTGGTGGGCCTTAACGATGGCTCTGACAAATGAAAGACATTAAAGTTTGCTACGAGTAACAGAGCGACAGGTCCACTCCTGAGCCAAAGCATCACTTAAAAAAAAAAAAAAAGATAAAAATAGATGTTTCTAATTCCTCCCTTTATCAGAAGAGTGTCTGGCACTGATTTTGAAGGACTGGTGCTTGACATCTCATTGCTCTACAGGCCACGGCCACCCTGTCCCACACTGCCCAGCATCTTGAGGTCCAGAAGGCCAAGGTGACATCTCCACCATCAACAAGGACGTTATGAGGTGAGAATGGAGGCAGCAGAATCCATCCCTCCACACGCCCTCAGCCGCATCCTTCTTTGGGTGTAAGGACCACACCACAACGCCCATCAGGCAAGAAGTAACCTTCAAAGGACCTTAGCGTTAATCTCTGAGACATTTTCCTTCAAAGAACTTCACGATGGGGAAGTAACTTGGTTCCACTGATGGCTTTAGACCAAAGGATTTCCCAGCCTCACTCTGCGTTTTGCCCGGCCATTTGGAGCGGTTACGCCTGTCACCCCGTCACTAAATCCAGTAATGAAAATGGACCTTTTAATGAGTTACACACAATGCGTAATTGCTGTAAAACTCTAACATCTTTTATGCAAATGATTCTTTGGAGATCATTAATTAGTTTTTGAGGAATATTAATTTCTGCAAACCAAAAAAAAAATATATATTACTACAGGGAAATGGGCTTGAATTAGTTTTAACTATGATAAAATTACACTCTGTGACAATTAATCAAGTGGAGCACAAGAGAGCCTGGTTTAAAATGAAAAGTATACTGTTAATACCGCTTCCCATGGTTACAACTAATTACTATGCATGAACAGTATTTTAAGAAGAATGTAAGTTATCGGCCCTTCAGAATATTTCCTGCTCGCACCTTGACGTGAAAATAGCACAGAAACCAATAGTTCAGAGGTACCTGTGTTCCAACATGATTACAGGAGTGTATTTCTAAAACACACAAATTTAAATCAGTGCCCCGAGAGTGCATCCACTTGTATCACAGGGCAGCTACAAAACAGCTTGAGTTCAGGCTATTAAAATTAAAAAAAAAAAAAAAAAAAGAAAATAAAGCCAAGCGATCCTACCCCAACAAAACTGATCGAGATACTTTAGTACAAACAGAGCTGCCCTTGGGGCACCGAATAAACTTATTATCAAGTGTTGAAATAACACGACAACATTAATTTTATTAAAATTAACAGTGCCTTCCTCTCCATCATTCTCGCATTAAATGGGGCACCGAGGAAGAGCAGAGTCGATCCAGCCTGCAAGATTATAAATAGCCACAGATTGTTATCTGAAGATTTAAAGGATACAGTTCAACAAAGAAAATAAATAAAACAACCCCAAAAAAACCCAAACAAGCCAAACCAAACTCAATTGTGCTACACTGCCACTAAGCAAAGCTGTTATTTCTAGAAATCTGGGGCAATTTGTGTAGAAATGGGCAGTGTCCCTGCCCATGGCAGGGGGGTTGGAACTCAATGACCTTTAAGGTCCCTTCCAACTCTAACCATTCTCTGATTCTATGAAATATGGAAATACAGGCAAATATGGTCTCCAGACACACTCACATAAATCCAGACAATCCTTTGTGAATTCAGATCAGAATTTGAGAATTAATAACATGAATGTCTCCTCAGTTCCCGTTGATCCCACGCATTGAATTCTGCAGCTGACAGATCCCATCCCTGCCTCGGTACCATGCTGGAGGGAGACCAGGGGTCTCCCACCTTTATTTCTCCTGGTTCACACAACTATGTAGCCAGTGTGTCTCTGTGGACATGGCACTACAGCAGTAGAGGCGCAAAAAACTTTCCAGAAACTGAAATACACTCCAAAAATTAACATTCTCTTCTTTGTGAAGTGGCAGAGGTAGTACAAGTGGCGGTGGCTGTATCTGAGGTGACATCCCCAGCTCCAGGACCGGTGCTGACCCTGACAGCCTTCAATGATCATGTTTTCTTGCTCTCACCCGCAGCGTGAGCAGGTCTTTCCACCTCTGAGTAGAGATGCCATTTGTCCAGCAGACATGCCTTGCAGTGTGTCCCAAGATCCACAGAGGCGGGACAGTGATGGGCAGACACGACCCCATCTCTTGCTGTTGAGACACAGCATCTCATGGTTCCTTCTGGAGGTTCTCCAGGCTGGAAATCCATCCCTTGGGGTGCAACGCTCTTCTCTCCATCCCTGACACTTCCTTACTTATCCATAAATGTGTACTTAACCATCAGCACTTCATTTTGCTGGAATAACAATCGTGGATTATAACGGCAGAGAGTTTATTGGGTTTTTCTCAGAGGGCGGGTGGAGATATCTGATCGCTCACCATGGAGATCTGAGAGACCTCTCTGTGACACCCAGGCGGAACGCGGTGGCCTTGGGCGAACACCGCTTTTCCTCCTAAGAGTACTTATCCTGACGTTTAAATATTCACAAAGGCTCCCAGAGACGGGATAGATCCTTCTGAACAGCTCGCAATAAATAAGCAACTAAATAAATGGGTTTGGCGTGTTGTTTGCCGCTAACTCGGATCCCTCCCCTCCCAAACAAACGCCTTCAGTGCTCTAAGCGAGTACAACACACCGTAAACAGGAGCAGGTACTGCTTTTCCATAGACAGGTCTAATACGTTTATACGGCGTTTCAGGCTTCCCATGGGAATGAAGAAAGCTTTTCTCTTCTAATGATTTCTCTCTTTTTTTTTTTTGCATAGAAAAAAAAATTCTGTAAAAGACAGTAAGAGTGAAATCTAAATGAGTCTATCTCTGGATCTGTCACTGGTATGCTCAGGAATTTGGTTTTAATTACCATAAAAAACCCCACACTGAATTATTTGTAGTTATTTGGTGTAATTTAGGAGCCTCACACGTAGATTTAAATCAACACAATTGTATTAAATTGTATTTCCTTGTAGTACAGATTACATGTTTGCCTATATGGGGTATAAACTGCATTTAACACCGTATTATCCGGTATTAAAGGGAAAGTAAGACGTGCACAAAACTATACAGCAGATTTCAGGTTGAACGATTAGGCTTTTCTTTCAATGCAAAATCCTGGATTATTTATTCAGCGAAGGCAGAAACAGAAACAAGGGAAGAGAAAATAAATGGTTGACACGAGGCAGCATTGTAAGCTCTGTAGCTACGTTATGCAGTTCACATATTTTGACAACTTCTATAGATATCACCGAGGCAGAACTGTAATGATACATCAGAAACTGGCATTTGAGAACCACCCCGTTTCTTGCCACATGCTACAGGTATTTTAGAGTAAACCCAAGTTTTAATCAGTCCTGTTGTCTGAATTTTTGGAACTTACTTATCAAATACGTTTGAATGCAACCAGAGAAGTTGTTTCCCAAAAGCAATGAATTTTGAGCCGATATTAAGAATTGTCAACGCCTTGCAGACGTTCAGTGTCGCTGCAAGAAAAACCTAAACGCAGATTTAATGTGTTCAAAATAGAACTGCTCAGTTCTACTCACATGAATTTGAATTTCATCCGGAGGGGATGCCACATTGAGTGTGGCGTTTTTTCAATATATCTGGAAAAGTGTGTAATTAACCTGCAACAAATCCAGCAAGAGGAGGAGAAGGTGGAGGAAACTGTTACACGAACTGCTTTGGAAGGAAACATCACAGCTGGGTTTCAGATGTGTATTAAGACAATAAAAATACCTACACATAAGCAACGACACGTGAATCAGGAGACTAGAATCTCGTTACGCTCAGTGTCAGCACTTCTGAAGCCCAGAAAAATATGCAGCTGTGGTTGGGGATTCACCTCAGTTGTCCAGGATGCGGCTGGTCCCACTGGAGGTGTCCGTGAGTGTCCTCTCTACCAGCCAGATGTGGTGTCTACCACCTGAGATGAGTGTCCCAACCTGCAGACCTGCAAATGCCTCCAGATGACAATTTGGAGGCAACTCAGTCAAGCCCTATTTTTGGGCGTCCTTCGTGAGATTCGATTACAAAATTATCAACTTATGATGAACCAGGACATCAACTCCAATACAGATACTTGCTGTTTTCCAAGACAAAAAAATGAATCCATTTTCTTCTCACACATCATAGCACTTCTGCGATACTCTCCCTTAGTCACCTGCATTCATAAGACCAATAAATCAGCATAAAAGAGATGGTTTCAGAAACCTCAGGACTCAATTTAAAGTTCTTTCTCAAAGCTAATTTACGAACTTACTGAACTACCTTGCAACCTCTCGGCCATTAGATCAGCACTGTCAGCATCCAATAATGAAATAAAACTTAGGAAATGCATTTTTTAGAAGTCTGTAAAAGTCTTTGTACACGAAAAAAAAAAAAAAAAAAAGAAAAAAAAGAGAGTCATCATCAAAGTTACTACAATTCTCCACAATAACAACTGGAATGTGGGATTCCTGCAGGAATAAAGTGAGTATAGGATCCTGACATCCATGAGAAGTGTTCCTTTTTCAAAACATGCTGTCAATATGTCATTAATATTAAGAGAAATAAGGTTAGTAAAGTTCAATATATATTGAAGAGTTTCCTTGACATTTAACACATCATATTAAAAGCTTCTTCAAGAGGAAAGAAATATCAACTTGTCACCTAGAGATTGAAATTGAACGGCTCTGAGACAAACTGCTGTTTCTTCCCTGTGATGAAATCCACGGGATGGGCAAAATGTCAAGATAAAAATAA
>VZRU01007858.1:648168-667601 GCA_013398155.1 Pedionomus torquatus
ATTTCAAGATAAAAAGAAACTATCTGGGAAATAGAAAAAAAAAAAAAGACAAAACATCAAAAGAAATACAGCCGCTGTTACAGTTACTGCCAAAATCATCTAGAAAATCCAGTTGCTCCCCAGTAACAATACATGACAGAAATCCCCACGCGTTCAGATCTTCTCTTGAAACACAGCGGAAAGTATTACTGAAGGTCTAGTCTCCTGCTCCGTGTAGTTTGTTAAATTCCCTAGGAAGAAAATAACTCCATTTTTTTTTTTTTTAAGAAGGATCATATTTTCAAATCACAAAGCATAAAAATTTATTTTCACATTTTAAAGGAAAAAAAAAAGCCACCCACCCTACAAGCAAAGAAGAAACTCTCTAGCTCTAGGAAATACTGTGCAGGGAAGCTGATTGCCAAATCATGCGTAATCGTAGTAAGACAATTTTCCACTGAAAGACCACTGAATAATTTTTCTGACAATAGTCATTGGCAAAAAAACTAACATGAAGGTATTTAAATATATTGCTGAATGAGCAATGCCAAGCGCAAAAGCCTTACTCATGTAAGAGACATTAATAGGAAGGCTGGGATAAGTCCTATTATTTTTCCAACCAAATTTTGATGTCTGCAACTACTCAGTTATTCTTGCTTCACTTACAGCTCAATCTTTTGCTTTTTTGGCCCTGACTCTGGAAATAAAACAAAAAAGAATATTGTGAATTCTTCTTTGCAGTAAGAAAATAGGAGTGTTGGCTTACAATTGCCAACGGCTGCCAATTAAGATGTTACACTAAAACTTGCCACAAATATAAAAAGTTTCCATGCTAAGTACCTCAAAACAAGTATCTCTTATTATTTACTTAGCATTCTGGAAGTATGTAGTAACTTAATTTATTCTAAACCTTTACGTTCAATTCTTTACATACATATTAAGGGCATCAGATATTTTAGTGGCATTTTTTTCTTTCCTTTCTCCACCTAAAAATTAAGTGTACGTTTCTCTTCAATGAAGACAACTGCTCCAGAATCTGATTTTGATTTAAAATCCAAGCAGATGCTTCACAACTCTCCATCCTCCAAGTGCCTTTAAAGTGTCCATTGTCAAATGAAAGCTCAAAAAAACTTCGATTCACTCCTCCACCACTTTTTCAAACTATGAAAACCTCTCCCCTAGACCTAGGGACAGAGAACCCAGGAACTATTTAAAAGGATCACACACACACCCTTTTCTTTTTCCCCTAGAAAAAGCAGTGTACAGAGATCTGTTAAGCCGGTATCACAAATGTAGGTGTTACTATGCATTATAAATCTTTGTTGTCTGATATAAAATGACTTCTAGCTGCTTGTTTGAAAATTAATATTCTTTGGAGAGCACCTATTTTTTTTCTTTTTACCACTGCACCCAGCTGTTTATGTGAAAGGTAAACTTTGATGGGGAATAGCTCTTTCTAGATTGGCATTTTCAGACTGAAGCCGGATTAATCCATCGGCCGCGAAGGGAAGATGTAGAAAAAATATTCTAAGAATAATTTGAAGAAAACTCGTTTTCCACAGAAAACCTCAAGTGCTGATCTGAAGTAAGCTGAAGGAAAAAGGCGTGAACTACTCTGAAAGTCTTTTTCATCTTACTATTTATTTTTAAAAATCTCCTTCAAAAGGCCAGATACACCAGATACGGCTGAACATTGACTCAGGATTCATCAAGCCAGCTCTTAATAGTCCATGTGTTTCAAAGCAATGGCAAATATCTTTCGCACGCACACACACAAGGCAAATACACAGATAAAAATCCAGATTATGTTGAAAGAACACCGTGAGACTCTTGGGGGAAGCTTTCAAACGTTAAGAAATGCTCATCTTTAATTTTCCTGCGCATCCTTCATTCAGCCCTCTGTGTGCAGAAGCTTCATGACAAAATCTAATTATGTGATCACTTTTTCACGGGACCTCTGCTTCTTCCAGTGCACAGAATGTTCCCATAATGAGCAGCTACTCAATATTTTGTTTTCTCCTCATTTTTCAATGGGTGACCCGAGGCCCTGTTTGCTGCACACCAGTCAAACCCTTCTCTCAAGACGGAATTGCTAATTTCCTCATGAGTTTCTCTGGTGCCCATCACCACACTACCTAAACAATTAAAAATATTAATTAACCAGTGTTCACAACACTCCTGCAAGATTACAGAGAACCAGAGAGCAAAGAAATTAAGGTCAAGAAGGTCTACTAATTTAGTGTCTGCAGACAATAGTCTCCTTTGGTGCATATTTCTTCACTCTTGTACAGTGACTTGGACCCTTTATTAAAAACATGTATATACTGGAGAATTAAATCCTGTAGCGGAGTATATATACAGAAGGCAAAAGTGCGATCAGAAAAGTCTAGTGAATTCTGACATAACCTCACTATGAAATGATTTTCCTTCTTGATGTTAATAAAATGCCTGTAAGGGGGATTTTTCAGGAAATTATCTAAAATATTCATGAGAAAAAAGATCCAGTTCTATCACAAAAGTGAGAGCAACAAAGGGTTATGTCAGGATGAGAAAGCTTGGTGCTGCTTGAGCTGAAAGAATAGCTGTGGTGGTAATAATTCATCACCTCTTGTGTGGAGTAGGGGCAGGAAGGACCAGGACACAGGGTGAGATCTGTAGATGTTTGCAGGTACCAAGGGAATGGCATGAAGTGAGAACTTGAAGTTCCACTACAGGTTTTTCAGAGCAAAAGATGTTTTTTCCTGTCTGCGTCCTTCTTCCCCCACGAGAGCGATCCAAAACTCTCCTTTAGCCAATCCCTTCTCCACACCTTTTCTTGTGATAATCCCATTCTACCTTGCAGGAACTTCATGTTATGGGACACACAACCCGCTTTAGTGGAAGATCTCCCTGCCCATGGCAGGGGGGTTGGACTCGACGGCTTTTAGAGGTCCCTTTGAACCCAAACCACACTGTGATTCTATGAAGGACAATATCATACAGTCATGAAAGTCTGTAGGGAAAGCCATTTAAACCAATCATAATTAAAAATCCATAATATTATTTTTTCCAGTGGAACCAAAGCCAAGTAGCCAAAAGTTCTCATTTCTTAATCTCTTGGCTACGAACTTTTTAACATTTCTCCTTTTTTTTTTTCTCTCGTACTGATACATCTTGTGAAACATTTCCCATCAAAGACAGAAGGTCTCTGCAAAAGATACATCTGTTAAGATTCAAGCCATCAGCGCGCATTAATATCTGACCTTTCCTCTGCAATTTAACCTATTACTTGGACTCGGAATTAAAGCTTATTTTTCTAATGGCATTTAAGTTTTCCAAGTCATCCTCTCTCAGGCGGGCATAATCGCCTACTTGTCTGAGTAATCTAGCTACTTTCCCTGAATCATGCCTAGATTACAAAGGCAAGTTGGAGCAAAAAGTGAAATAAAGAGGTATTTTCTTTCCCCCTCCTACTTATCCCTCAAGCGGGGCTTGTGGTCCTGCATCAGGAGGGATGCTCTCATCCGAGCCCCTGCCCTCTGGCCACCTCCCCACTTATCCCCAGGAGCAGACGGCTTCTCCCCGACTGCTGTCTCTTGAAGGCTTTAAGGGTAGTAATGTAAATGAAGTGCTCAGGTTTTGGTGTTTGTTTTTTTTTTTAAAAAAAAAAAGTCAGAGCACAGCATACAGACCCTTTGAAATTGTTGTGTTTAGTGACCTCTAGTGCTAAGGGTCTGAGTTTAGTTTCGCACTGTATTTTCTTCTAAGATAAAGCCCGTGTATGAACATAACTTTGCAATCAGCCACGGTTGCACTCAAGGATGCACCAGGACAGTATTTTCCCCTCCCGTCCTTCTGCTCAACTATCTGTGCTTTTATTATTTTTTAAAAAGGAAAGCTATTGCTGTGTGCTTGCCCAAACCTGCCAGAGCATTAAGCACGTTAGTGACAAGATCGCCCTCTCAAAGCAAAAGCATTAAGGCTCAGTCTCATACTGGGGAGGCTGAGATCAATTAGAGAAGGGACTGCTGCACTAGAAATGAGTCTGCTCACTAGAGAACGAAATTAACTCTTTGTATCTGCCTTGACAGAAACACACGCTACTCATAGTTCGTGACCATAGAAGGACCACAGAAAAAGCACAGAAAAGGCAATTCAAACACTGGCATCCTCTGAGTAACCAAGAAGAGACTTACATTTGGTTTCATGTGTCGCATTTTAGGAAAAAATAGAGTTTGGAACCAAACAATTGGTGTCTCAGACCAAGGGAATACGCTTATAGAGAACCTCAAAATAACCCAGCTCCCTTTCCTGTTTATTAATTGCCCCAAACAGATCCGCATACATAGGTGTACCTAATCATTTTATAGGAAATAAAAATTAATAACTCTTCCCCAGAGAATCTAGACACTGCTGTTGGATATGCCGGAGCTGTGGATTAACGGTGGAATAAGGATGGCGTTTGACTGATGCAGTTTCCCCATCTAAAACTAATATCTGATGGTCTTGATGGGACTGTAATTTACGTGAAATTAGGTATTTAAGGCGTTATGCAGAAACCTGAAGTAGAAGGCTAGACACCTTGCAGTTCGGATAAAGAAGAATCTACCAAATAAAGGCAATATTAGAAAACACTAAAAAAGTCCCAAAGGAAATAGAAAAAATGCAAGCATCACTGGTGGAGTGGTAGAGAGGGAAAACAAGAGGCTGTGGAGCACAAGGCCAAGAGGACGAGGACCTAAGTTTTTAAATTCTTAATAATGAAAACAAACCCCTGAAAAACAAAGACATTAGAACAGAAAAAATAGGAATTCAGAGAGCAACGTGACAACAAGGGGCCAAGTTTCCGCAGCAGTGATCTGAATGAGCACTGGGGAGGGCCAAGGGAGGGATGAGATCATGTGGAATGAGAGTTGCCAAAGGAGATCACAGCCAGCAAGAAAATTGCAGAAGCCTGGGAAAATTCTAGCCGCCTCAGCAAATAAGAAATAATTGAATCTTCAGCACTATTTTGGACAGAATCTGCAGAGAGCCTAGGTGTAAAGGATGGATAGCAAAAACAGACGAGTTTGTTTGACACAAGGTTGTCGGGGAGTATGGTGGTACTGTAAAGATGCTGGAAAATGGGAAAACCAAGGAAAATGTTATAGAAAAGCAAGGACTGACAAGCTGAAATATTTGCTGGGCTGGAAGAAAACAGCTTGAGATTTAGAACAAGAGTTTGTTGGCCACTGACACACTTTGTAGTGCAAGAGCCACTAGAACCAATAAGGAAAGATACAAATTAAAATGTAAAAGATCATTTGAAGCTGTGAGGTGAAGGGTACTGAGAAACCTGAAAAAAATAAGAACCCACAAGGAGGATGCAGCCCTGGCACTGGGCAACCCTTCTGAGAAACTCCAGGTGGGAGGATAGGACCGACTTTGTCAAAAGCAGAAAAGAGAAACTTCTTCTCTGTTCCTTGACACCAAAGCAGTTTCCACAAACTCACCTGAAAGCGCCATAATTCTGGTTCATCCAAACACCAAAAAGGCAAACAATGAAAAGAGCTTCCTCTCAAGTGTGGGATCTTAATGACACGGGAACGCACCGGCAAAAGCACGGGGAGAAGGTGGGTAATAGCTCATTGCTGGTACCCATCCATCAAGCAGACGGTGCAGAAAAGCTAAACCAAAAAAGAATTGGAAATGACATTTCCATGCTTTGGACATACAAACTAAACCGAAATCTATATTTCTCACTTAATTGCAAAGAAATTTACTCCAGTATGTTGCTTTAAAAACATCATGCAGTTTGACTAGCGTCATTATAAATACAGTATTTCTCTTGGTTTGAGTTCATTTTCGTATTATTTGCCTTCTTCATAGACCTGCTTGGGGCATAATTAATGTGCCTTTATTTTCACGTGCAGCACGTGCATAGGGGAACCCCCGCCCCCCACACCAGGGAAATTCTTCTAAATCAGGAAATGGAGAAGAGCCAATCCAGCTAATCAATAGCCTAAATATTTTTAACATAAAAACAATGGGCAAGAGCCTCGGGCTTAATTAAATGCGTTTTAACTCTGGTAGCACAATGAGCACTTAACAACGCTTTAAACAAGCAGCTAAGAGTTTTTCGGAGCAGGGAGTCCTTGAACAGCAGAAAGGTAGGGCAACCAGTTTATATTTCCTATTTTAAATCCTCAGATGTGGAAAATGAAAAGAGAAGGAAGAACCACTCCAGGACTGGGGGGAGAAGGGTGGCTCTGGGGTATTGCTGCAGTAGCTCTCTTGGCAAAGCCAACTCAACCAAGGCCACCTTAAGTCCCAGTCTCACAACCTCACAACCAGGTAATGAGGCTGTGAATAGAAAAAATTGTTTTCCTTTCCACTGTCTGCATCTATTCCCATCACACCAAGACAATTCAAACTGACACCTTTCACAAACTCACTGGATGCAAACATGTATGTCCAGTTCTTGGGACATTGACCTCTTGGAGAGAAGCTAGAGACTGTGGAGATGCTGGGAGGGCTGGAGCCCCTCTGCTGTGAGGACGGGCTGAGAGAGCTGGGGAGGTCCAGCCTGGAGAAGGGTCCAGGGAGACTTCAGAGCCCCTTCCAGTCCCTAAAAGGACTGCAGGAAAGCTGGGGAGGGCCTCTGGATCAGGGTGGGGAGCCATAGGACAAGAGGGAACAGTTTTAAACTGAAAGAAGGAAAATTTAGGTGAGATGTGGGAAAGAACTTCTCTGCTGTGAGGGTGCTGAGACCCTGGCCCAGGTTGCCCAGAGAAGCTGTGGCTGCCCCATCCCTGGAGGGGTTCAAGGCCAGGCTGGATGGGACCTGGAGCAACCTGGTGTGGTGGGACGTGTCCCTGGTCAGGGTAGGGGTGTGGAACTGGGTAGTCTTTAAAGTCCCTTCCAACTCTCACCACTCTACGATTCTGTGATTTTTAGGGCTTTTGGGACTGCTGTTACAGTTTATGGGTACAAACATCCCCTCCAACACAAACCATTCTGTGATTCTATGATATAGCCAGTGTAAAGCAGGAACTGCAGCAGAAAAGTGGATGGCTCGCCGATCTTACAGTCTAAACACAGGACTGAAAGTTTCCTTCATTACTTTCATGGGAAAAAAAAACCCTACACCGTGAGACTGAAACGGAAATCACATGGTTTTGTACAAAAATAATTGTTAGGTTGTCTTTTTCAAATATACTATGTTCAAATTTCTGAGGTTTTATTTCTGTCCTTAGGGAATGCTACAACAGTTGTCTTAAGGTCAGTTGGAACAATGAGATTTAGTCACCTCTTTTCTAACTGCGTGCTAATTCCCAGTGTTAGAAAATAAAAGAAACGGTCAACATGAGCAAAAGAGCAAAAGAATATGATCTTACACTCCAGTAAGAACATGAGCGATCTCTACAATCCTGTACATATATTTGTGCCACAGACATTCATAATTGATATTACATTATAAAAGAACTGTAGAACTCTTCTTGTGATTGAAATTTGCACATAAAGCACAGATGGAAATTTCTTTACAGCCCCCTTCCCTCTGTTTACTGCAGTGGACCCTTAACTTCAGAACACAATGAATATTCAAGTAAATGTAAATCACTCAGAGTGATATTTTAAAGATGTCTTTGACCTACTCATTCACAGAACAATTGCAGAAAATAATGCTGGATTTCTAATGCAGCAAAACTTATTCACTGCTACAGATGCATTAAAATGAGAGGTCCAAACTCTGAGAACAAGACAAGCACTAAGTGACAAGTGGTGCTGGATTCGATTGCTTCTATCTGCATCAGCTGAATGGTAATTAATATTTTATCAAGGACTAAAGAGCCATGGTAGTGATTTGCTGTTGATGCATGTTCTACTATTCAGGGTTTTAAATAGCGTCCTACTTCTGTATTGGCAAAAGAACAAAAAGATAGGAACAGAAGGTCTTCCTTATACCTGCAAACAGTCAAAGAGAGTACTTCTGCTCCCAAAAAAAAGAGGTTATTTGGCTTCTGACCTGCCTTGAGTACTGATAAGAGGATTTTCCGAAGGAAGCTGTCATAGGATGCAAGGGTGCCCTAACCTTGGTGTGTTCAGCTTTCCCAAATAATTTCCAAGAGTCACTGAGTTGCCACAGACATGAGGAGAATGTCCGTCCGCTGGGACACGCAGTGAATCTGCAGGGAGCCAGGAATCCTGCAGGAGCCTTGTCACGGATGGAGCCATGCACTGCACTCGTAGAGAAAAGCAGCGACAGTTATTGATACAGAACAGGTTTTTAACGAAGTTTGATGGCAAACAGGAGATAATTGGTTATTTACTGCAGCAAGGACAGGGTCAGACTACACTGCCAGGGAGAACCTCCCATTGAGCCAAGGTTCAGAAAGGACCTCCTTACTTTCCCAACTCCTTCTCAGAGACGAGATCCAATGACTGGATCCAATCCTGGTGCCAGGCTTGGTCAACACTTTATGTCTAAAGGGTTACATATGCACAGTCAATCCTTTACATCATCTTAGCTAAGATTTCAAAGCTTAGCATGCTGCTAGTCACATGCTGAGGATCTGTTGAGACAAGGAATCTCTGAATCTCAAGAAGTCATCCTGAGAGACATCCCTACCCAAGGGGACATCCTGGTGTGCAGCCGCTGCTGTTCTGGAGAGCTCAGAGGGCTGCTCATTATTTATGGCAGTGAGATGATTGACCTACAGTCATATTTGCATATTGACCCCACTGTCAGCGCCGTGGTGAGGTGGGCACACTGCTCGGGTCAGCCCTTGGCTGTTGTGCTGTTATCTGTCTCCCTGAAACCACGCTGAGCTGGATGGAGCCATCACCACCAGATGATGCATCATCATGACATCTCCAGTAGCACGCAAGATGTTTTTCAGCTGTACATGAGTGCTGCCCAAAGTGTCAGCGGGTGTAACAAACCAGGAACAAACCAGGAGCTCCTTCCACCTCCAGAGCTGTTATCCCAAAGAACTGGGTGAGGAACTGGGTGACTGTCTTTCAATCACTGACCAGCTGCAGAAAGCAGGAGAGCATTTGCTCGATAAGTGTTTGTGGGGTTCCTGGCACTGTGTGGACTATCCACAGTCTTCAAAAGTATCACATTCTGTCAATTTAAGTATGGGGACCGGTTTATAGGGGAGCATTCCTTTCTCAACTTTGACTCAACAGGAGTCATGCCCCATCCCTGGAGGTGTTCAAGACCAGGTTGGATGGGGCTTTGAGCAACCTGGTTCGGTGGTAGGTGTCCCTGCCCAGAGCAGGGGGTTGGAACTCGATGATCTCTGAGGTCCTTTCTAACCTGAACTGTTCTATGATTCTATGACTGAAATACTGGCCTGCTGTTGAGCTGGGTTTCAGAATACTGATCCGTAAAATGGAAAGGGCAGCCAGAGGTGAGAACCTCAAATCAATAAATTTGAAAGAAAGGCAGCAAGCCATAGAATCATAGAATGGTTAGAGTTGGAAGGGACCTCAGAGATCATCGAGATCCAACCCCCCTGCCCTGGGCAGGGACACCTCCCACCACACCAGGTTGCTCCAAGCCCCATCCAGCCTGGCCTTGAACCCCTTCAGGGATGGGGCAGCCACAGCTTCTCTGGGTAACCAGTGTCTCACCACGCTCACAAGTCATACTAACTCGCCAGCTGAGGCCATCAGCCTACATACCCTGAGGAGGACCACACTTTCAAAAGAACATTCCTCCTATTCTTGAAAATTTTCCACAGTTCTGGAGTACCCTAAGTGCCATATTCGTAGTCTCTTCTCTACAGCCTAATCACACCTTTGCAAATGCATCTATAATTCTCAGTACTTCTGTTTCTCCATCTGTCAAATGTGCATAAAAATACTCTTAAATTACAGAGCTGCTGTAAGGCTTAATTTATTAATGCGTGTACTCTGAGATTCGGAATTGAAAGGAATCACACACATGAATTATTATTATTACTGTTCCATTTCAAAAATATTTTGAAACAATAAAAGAACCAGCAAAAAAAATGGTATTTTGAAAACATCAGTTGTTAAATCCTTTTGAATATTCCTGTGCTGAAGCTATCAAACACATCCATTTTATCATACAGCAACAGAACATGTAAAATAATTACAACTGATGCTCAGTTCAAAAGAACCAGAGTTTTCTGCAGTCGGGAATAAGTCTTTTTCTCAGCTGTACGAAAAACTTCAGACAGTGAAAGCAGGCAAGGTAACCATGATTTCTCTTGAGAATTCTTGATAATAATACCGCTATCTATTATACAGCGCGCGTGCATGACAGTTTGGGGTCTATCAGAATTTCTGAAACAACTCTTTTTGCATGAACTCCTCTAAGTTGGCTGAACACTGCACCAAAAAATGATAAACTAGGCTTCTGCGAGCAGCTAAGTCAAAATAGTCAAAATTTAAGAGCCTGAAGCAAATCACAAAAGCTATATTTAGGATCCTAAATCAGGGGCCTTATTTCACAGACACTTAGCACTGCCGGTTGCCCTACATGCCATAAGCAATCTCATCATGGCAGAAGTGCCACCACCAAATAAATGCCTTATGTATTTGCAGGAGGCTGTTCTCAGCCTCCGGAGCCTGGAATCTCGTGCTGTCACAGGTGAGCAGAAGAACAGCACTGCGTTCTACCAAATCAGTTCCCACAGCTCACAGGACTCGCTATTTATATCTCAGTAGCAAGATATTAGCTTTATGGGATCCTACCCACAATTACTGTAAAAGACAGGCAGTTATACGCATTAGATTACAATTATATTCTATATACGAACTTTTTTTCCCAGAGGAGTTATATCCAAAAAGGAATGTGCCACACGATTAGCCCATCGAGGCATAAATCTGAATATTCCTAGCAAATCTGTTAATGTGAAAGTTTTAGAACCAACACACAGCAATTTCTCATGGAAACTTTCAGAAGAGCTCCACTTCTACCAGACTTGGACCACACTCAGCTTACACTGTAAATCTTCCCAGCACCATTAACAGACGTGATTGATTGGGAAAATTGAGTGGCAGAGTTTAAGTAGGTTCAGGAAGCGTGCTATAGATCTGCATAAATTTTCAAAACATTTTGTTTTCTCTTTTCTCAGCTGGTAATAGAAATTCTTTCAAGCAGGAATAGCCACAGCTGTTGTCCTTAAATATCTGGCAGTTTGGCTTCCAGTAAGATTAAGTTACCTCAGAATCTGCAGTATTGGCTTTTGCTTCGTATATTTGAAATAAGAAATGCCCTAAATACTGCAAATAATACAGTCAGTTTGCTAAAAATCCTTAGGGCATAGACATATGTCGTGAATGTAGCTGGAGCACTTTGAGAAATCACCACCCCCAGCTGTTTACTGCCACACCACAGCTGGAAACTACACCCTGCGCACAGCTGGAGCACCGTAATTGTCCATATGGGCAGCCGTAGTTAGTTCCCGTGAAAAACAGGCAGCTTTGCTCCAGTCACCTTCAGAGAGACAGAAGAAATCCTGGCAACAGGACAGAATAATGAGGAGGTGGTAAAATCCTTAATAATAACTTTTTTGTTGGAAACAAACAGGAGCCTGGCTCTCCCTCCTTTTCTAGGAAGCTGGATTATAACCAAGACCCTCACGCTTCATCACTGCCTGAGCTGTGACGTTGGTATCTCCACGCTGGTATCCATAAACTGTAACAACAGTCTCAGAGCCCTAAAAATCACAGAATCATAGAATGGTGAGAGTTAGAAGGGACTTTAAAGACTGTCTAATTCCACCCCTTGCCCTGGGCAGGGACACCTCCCACCACCCCAGGTGGCTCCAAGCCCCGTCCAACCTGGCCTTGAACCCCTCCAGGGATGGGGCAGCCACAGCTTCTCTGGGCAACCTGGGCCAGGGACTCACCACCCTCACAGCAGAGAAGTTCTTCCCCACATCTCACCTAAATTTCCCCTCTTTCAGTTTAAAACTGTTCCCTCTTGTCCTATGGATCCCCCCCCTGATCCAGAGTCCCTCCCCAGCTTTCCTGGCATTCAGCAGAACTTTTTTACGCTGCAAAGAGGGCTGATGGTACCAGGTCACAAGAATCACAGAAGAGCTGGGGAAGGAGAACAAGTTCTAAAAAAAAAAAGAAAAAAAAAAGGTAAGTCTGATGGAATAAGGATTCCTTCCAAGAATCCTTTCTGGATCAAATGTCCTGAGCCGTTGCTCTTGCAAAAATTTAGAAATAGGTGAAATGCAGACACTGGCATTCGATGCATGAAGGTTGCAGCATTCATATAGGCTATAAAGGATATATATTGAAATAGAATTATATAATAGTTTGGGCCGGAAGGCACCTTTGCAGGTCATCTAATCCAACCCCCTGCCATGAGCAGGGACGTCACTGATATGGAAGAAAACAAGTATCCAACTTCCCAGTTTTCTGAGACAAGATGATGTCCCCTTAAATCGATCCCTCAACCTCCTTTTCTGAATCTGTTCCACTGCATTTAAAATACAGAAATAAATATGTGAGCCTGCGGAGCGAGAAGCATTTGAGAGTCTTGTGGGTACTAACTTCTCCTGGGAAACTTGCGTTTCAGTCAGTGCTCCCATGAATATTTACACAAAGAGGCAAAGCTCCTGGAGGAGAGATTAAAAGAGACTCCACTGGGAATGCCCTGTTTGGGATTAAGCACCAGAAAGGCACTTACGGGCTGCTCATTGCTGTCAAGAGCCTGAAGAACGCTGGCTTCAGAGAGGAAGCCAACCAAGGAAGTTCCCGTGATCTCTTCTTGCCCCCTCACACTCTCTCCTACATTCAAACATCCTCAGGTACAGGGCAATGTTTCTGTGAGGCCATGCTGCTATAGAACAGTCAATTAAATGATTACCACAGGAGAAGAACAACAAGAAGAAAGACCACAGAATCATGGAATTGTCACAGCTGGAAAGGACCTCTGAGATCACCAAGTCCAAACATACACAAATACACAACCCACACCCTACAATCTCGGCCACTAGAGCGTGCCCTGAAGTGCCACATCTACTTGTTTCTTTAATACCTGCATGATGAAGAAGAATTCATCTTAAATACCTCCAAGATGAAGAAGAAAAAAGACGAAGAAGAGAGACAAAGCAGAAGAAGACAAAGATAAAGAACACCAACACCACCAACGATGCCCCCGAAGGTGGTGCTTTGACCAGTATCATTTCACTAACCCGACAAACAACATAATTCCAAGCATCTGTGTGAAGACGAAGAAAGGCCTCCTATATGGGGACTGAGCTGCCTCTGGGCAAAATCTGAGCCTTGGTATCCAAAGACTTTATCAGAGGGAATTTAAGACACCTGAGTGAGATTTGTTTCATTTATAGATACATAAGTGGCAGACACTGTTTGGCAATATTGGTACCCTACTGGAAAACCTGCCTGTACCTCCTCTGTGACTGGCTAATGTAAACCCCACCATTATTGTGCAGTATAGAGGTGGAAATCACACCGCACATTGGACTCAACTGCCCTCCTACTCCTCAGCCACTTTAAACTGCAGGATCCCCCTGCAAGCTCTTTCATTTTTGTTACTTTATGTCCTGTGGTCTTGCCGGCAAGTTTTGTCAGTTGACTTCTTTCTCCTTTTCTTCACTGTTTATGGACGTGGGAAACAGCAGAGGAGCAGCAGAGGCTCCTGTGGGGTCTCCACCGATAACCTCTTCCCCCAGTAGAACAGCTCGTTTAGTCCTACCCTCCCATTTCTCCGTCTACAGAAGGACTCTTCCCTCTTGACACCTGTGATTCCTACAAGTTTTTGGCACAACACCTTTGTAGAACGTATTTTGAAAATCCAAGTGCAGCCTCTACGGTTGGCTGGAGCAAGCTGGACCAGCCTTAGCTATAGCACATCTCCAAAATCACTCCCACATTTTATAAACTCCATCCTACCAGTGGGCCTAAGGATGTTGTGGAGAGTGTTTTTATGGTTAATTTGCCCATAATACAGATTTATTCATTCACTAATTCAACTCAACGCTCGGTATTTTCTTTTTTTAATAAAAATGTCCTGTAATATTTCATATATTTTAATAAAACAGAGATCGTGAAAGTAATCTTGTCTCTCCCAAAATCAAAACAGGCCTCATAAAAATTGGCACTTAGATGTAGATTGTACATTATGCCAGAGATAACAGATGAGGTTATCAGCTGTTTTAACAATTACAAAGGAAATGTATTGATAAAAACTAAGCCACACGAATTAAACTGGTTTTTGCCAATAGCACCTGATCATGCCAGGTCTCTCTCTGCCCACCTGTCTGCATTACTCTTTTAGGATTAAATTAACAGCCTGTGTTCCACTTGTAAAACAACATTATTGATAGATTGTGCTTAAAAAGGTTTACATTTCTGTTCTGCTTCCGTTTTTTAAAGAGCTCCTCCAAAAGATTAATATTTTAGCAAAAATTCTCTCATCTAACAGCATGACCTTAAGCAAAACGTACAGCAACGTGGGCCTATTGTGCCATCTTCAGGAAAATTTCGGAATAAAGTTATCCTGGATTTTCCAGTCTTTCTAAAGAAAGGAGGAGATGCATGTTTGGGGGGGCATGGGTGGTTTTGGCTTGTTGTTGTGGTTTTTTTGTTTGTTTGTTTTTTGTTTGTTTGTTTGTTTTGTTCTGGTTTTTGTTTTGTTTTGTGTTCATGACTCATGCCATGGTTAAGAAGTTTAATTAAGGAAGTTTAGAAAAAGTGAGGAAAAAAAAAGAACAGGTTTTACCAAAGTGTAAACCAGCTTCTTTTTCCTCCTCCTGAGAAAAACGTCTGCAGACAGCTACTTTGTCAGCTGAACTTTCATTTCGTTCCCTAACATGACGAGGAGAGTTGACTGTTGTATTTTTTCGTTTCAATGGAATTTATCAGCTGGAAACCCACAGCCCTGTTTTCTGACCTGAAGCAGACGATGCACCGCCTGGGGCTAAGGCTGCAGCTCTTGCTTTTGGGTTTTTTTTTAAATTCTTCTCTGATTTTGCAGCACTGAGCATGGCGGGAAATGATGTCGCACCACGATCTTTTGGTGAACGGCTTCAATTTTATCATGACCCTCCAATTCTTCGGTTAGGCTATCCTTTGAGACCGAGCTGAAGCCATCTGCTGGTCTCGACCTGGGCTGACTCTGTTGCCAGCATCATCAAATCTTGGCTGGAGCAAACGTGATTCCCACAAAATGTATTTCTAAGGGTATCTTGGCCACAGAGGGGATTTTTCCCTTCTCTTGGAGGAGTAAGGAGGGGGAACAGCCCTTGTGTTAAGACCCAGCTCAGTTCTCATGACCTACCACAAAGGACTGGCCTGTCCGGTTGTTCTGCTGCAAACTGGTATGAAATCAGCCACCAGTCTCTGTGTGAACGAGAGCCACGAATTCAGCAGGACCTCTGAGCTGTAGATTAGGAAGAGCCTAATCACCATGGAAAGGAAATGCACAGACTCCCAGTTATTTTCACACTAATGAATTGATATCGTTAATGAACTACCATATCCATCTGCATGTAAATTCGCTGATGTTGTACCTGCCTGCCTCTCCCACGTGGCGACATGAATCAAACCTGCCCTTTCTTGCAAGGGGAAATCTATTCCTTGTGAGGAGACTGCAGTCAGTCCCTGTAACTTCACAGAGTCGTACAACAGTTAAGAGTTGGAAAGGACCCTAAAGATCATCCATTTCCACCCTCCTGCCGTGGGCAGGGACACCTCCCACTAGACCAGGTTGCTCAAAGCCCCATCCAGCCAACTTGCAGCCTCACACCTGCTTACAGAGAAAAACATGTTCATTTCCTAATAAATACAGAAAATGCAAGAAGCTCAGGATGCACCAGGTTGTTGGTGGAGCTCTGCCATGACAACAAAACTATGGCAGGACACAAATTTCACTTTATGGAGCTCAAGAAGATAAATGGAAAATAAATCCCGTCCATGTTGGAAAAGTCTGTTAAGTATTTCTGATCCAACAGGTTAACGATCACACCTGGAACTTCCATGTAATCTCTCCTGCCATACAGCAAAGTTCAAGTCTTCTTCTGAGATGATCCCAAACCAGTTCTACGATCAAACTAAACCACACCACCCTTTTCTAAATAAAACCATAAAAACATAAACCATGTCTTCAGACTTTCTCTGAAGAAATCCCATCATGTCTTCTAAGAAGAAAAGCTTTACAACAGACGTGAAACCAGGTGAACTGAAAATGGAGGTGCTCAGGAGCATGAATGGTCAGGCACCACAGACCAGTTCTGTTCAGTTGATGAATTATGGTCACACAGCCAAGCCAGAGCTCTGTTTCAACATGTGGAAAGTAAAATAGCCAAGCTACACTGACCTTCCTAGATGTTTCAGTCACAGGAACAAAAAAGAGTAGGGAAAGGCAGACAGAAGAAATGGCATTGTTAGTTCCTAAATAGAGGGCATTAGAGGTCTTTCAGCTTTCCTTTCTATTCTTACCCCACTACTAAACGTATTTTCAGCAGATTATTATCTTCACAGTGCAGAGAAAAGCACTCTACATCAGTTACACAAAAATAAAACAGACTTCTCACTGTTTCCCTTCACCTCAAATATTTCCATAATTTACAGTATCCGTGGTGGATACACACAAGAAGCGGTTTGTCTTCAAAAACCTGAGTGACTTTTTGTCTGGACTCAGAAGTGGCTCTATAGGCTGCTGATTACCTTGTGTGGGATGCACTGGGAACAGGGTATCACCCAGCTGAATCAATTTTCTCATCCTTTTCATACCAACCAAGTGAAAGTGCTTTAAAGTTCACGTGAAGGAAAAAGTTATCACATCCCTAACACGTGGGTCTGGATTTTACTAGCACTTCCGGGGTTATACTTCAAGCAGTCCAGAAATAGATACACAGAGATCAGGTTTCAAAATCTTGAGAGATTCTTGTAGATGGGTCTGATGAAATGGAGAACATTTCAAATCATCACCTTATCTCCTCCAGAAAAATACAGGGCATTATCTCCCCACTCTTCCGCAGGTTTCATAATGAGATGTAATGGACTTGGTTCTCCAGTCACTCCAACTAATATAAGGAACAAGTTCACTTCAAATAATGAAATTATACAAGTATAAAACTAAAGTATAAGCGATTTCAGAACGCTATTGTCATAAAGTAATCTTAAATCTCAGTTTTTCTGTAAAGAAACAATACTGCAATGCTTGAAAAGATATTATTGTAACCAAGTCGTGCTGGTTTTAGCCAGGATAGAGTTCATTTTCTTTCTAGTAGCTGCTGTGTTTTGGATTTAGTATGAGAATAGTGCTGATAACACATATTGTTTTAGTCGTTGATAAGTAATGCTTACATTAAGTCACGGAACACAGACAGGACAAGCTGGCCAAAGGAATATTCCATATCATAGACGTCATGCTCAGTATATACATGGGGATCGTAGAATCATTTAATAGTTTGGGTTGGAAGGGACCTTTAAAGGTGACCTAGTCCAACACAAATCCACAATCACTGCTTGGAATGGGCTGGGGAATTGATCATCGGGTGGGGGATCTTCAATAGGGACATTTATCTTCCACTTTTTCTGTGTGAACAACACCAATATTCTTATTATCACCCAGGAGTCCTGTATGTCTCAAAAGAAGACCCGCTGAAATCAGTTCACACTTCATTGTTCCTTACAGTCGTCTTCCTCGTAGGAAATACAGGTTTTTTAACTGCTTAACTTTAATTTCAATGAATCTCACAATTCACTAAAAGTATTACATTATCCAATCAGACACCAGCCATCATACTTATTTCCGTTCAAGAGAAAAAAAGCTTTGAAAAAACAGTTGTCTACCTTCTACGTATTCAAACAGTTTCGACTTCTGCCTGTAGGATTTGATTATCTGCATTTACAACGGACATCTTCATCTGCATGATAGATGCAATCAGGAAGAGCTAAAACACCTCATCAACCTTTCCCTTAAAACAAGGAGTCTCCACTTTATTACCCGCATTCATAACGCTCATGAACTCCGTAGACGAGAGCGTAAAAATAGATGAGTGTATAAGGTATGCACAAGGGTTCAGGCTGAGAGCAAAGATGGGAGAGCATTTCTCATGCCAGGAAAGCGCATGAGCTTGTGCAAGAGCATGTGTGCACGGAGCGAGGTTCGATTAATCAAAATATCCCCACATTACTCACTGCCACCGTTCACCAACCGCTGTTTTTTTGATTTATTATACTGATTTGTTGTTCTTAACTCCGAGAACATTGACAGCTTAGGCACACCGACGCCAACAGAACTCCCACGGAACTTTGTTTCACGCACATTCATCCAGGTCTGATTGCCCCTCTGACAGAGGCCAAAAAAAAACCCTACACCAACAGAGGAAAAACCTTTACTCTATTAAAAACCCTACTTTGTCTTAAATTGATAAAATTTTGCAACCCCCATCTCCCTCTCTGACATACGCTCTCCTCGCGTATGAACACGCATTCCCTTTTTTTATATTGCTTTTTCAACAGTAAGAGAAAGGAAAATCTTGGAGGAATTTACACGCTAGAAAGCAAGAAAATAAAGTCGGAAGGTGTACAGTAGATGGCTCCTATTAAGGCTGTTCCCCGCTACCTCCATCAGGTTTAAAGGTTTGCCTATCAGAAAGTAGGCTACACAAATCTGCCTTTTAAAGGGGTGACTCTGGAGCCAGAAACTGGAATATTAACGGTGAACGTGACAGAACAGCACATTGGGGTTAGAGACTAAATCCTTTTTTTTTTTCCTTTTTTTTTTGAGATCAAAACTGAAACATGGCATCAAGGTGCAGTCTCCCATTTGGAATTGTTGGCAAATATCAGGAAACACTAATCTTAACTGTGAGTTATTTATTATTTTTCACATTGGGCTTTTACAGTTTTCAAGTGAATAGTTATAGTTCTTCCACTAGAAATCTATTTTTATTTTTACCCAAACACAATGACAATCTGGTACAGAACTATTCTTTCCAGATGCTTTGTAAATTCAAGTCAATATTAATGGTAATGGTGATAGTGTTGATAGTAGGAGCCTATCATACACATGAAATGGTGATAAAACATTATGAAAGGCTTTCCAAGCATAAATTGAATTGAAAAGTGCATATTAATACCAAGCCTCAGATTATCTGAATATCTCTACAGACTGGAAAGACCAAGTAGATAATTTAATCATTGCTCAGAGATGAAATATTGTTTTTCTTCTATTTGGAAGTATATTTCAGGTTTAAAAAAAAAAAAAAAGGTTCACAGTCCTACCTTCCAAATATGCGTTTGTCCAAGTTTGGGATCTTTTGATGCTGTTTCATTCAGATACATCGAGATAACATTAAAGTCATATCCCCTCTCTTGAGAGTCAGGATACAGAGTGTTTATTGAGAAGATGGAATATTGGAAAGGCAAAAATGTCATGGTATGGTTCTTTGCCAAGGAAATCATAAATTGGAACCAATATTCTGTCAGATGAAAGCAATCCCAGAAAAAAAAAAAAAAAAAAAAAACGA
>VZRU01007858.1:673626-699803 GCA_013398155.1 Pedionomus torquatus
TATATATATATATTTCAATATAAGCTAAAGAAGCGATGATGGGAGCTACTTTTTAATACTGAATACCACTCGGGTGCAATTAGGAGCAGCCCGCACTCACACAGTAAAAGCGAGAGCAGATCCATTTGCAAAAAAAAAAACCAAAGGCAAGAAAAAAAGAGAAAATTGCTGAGGGGGAGACAGAGTGGCTGGGAGCTGGGTGGCCAGGCAGCACGCCTCACACCACAAACTTCAGCTCTGACACATCTCAAGCCAGGAAATCACTCTAATTTGTGACATTGATTGCAATCAGTGAAGTGGCTACTGTACATAATAGCTGCTCTTCCCTGCAGCACAGTCTGTGCTGCACTCGGCTGCTGCACACCCTTCTATCGACTGCCAGCTACCAGTCCCCAAACGGGCAGCTCTTCTGCTGCCTATTTCCTCCCAAGCAAGCTTTTACTTGTCCTCCTTTGCTTCGACCCCATTTTTAAGACCTCTCTGAACACTTCACTGTGCTCTTGGACCCCACTGTACCCCAGCGTTACTCACCTGGCAGTCACAGAATCATAGAATGGTTTGGGTTGGAAGGGACCTTAAAGACCATCCAGTTCCAACCCCCCTGCCCTGGGCAGGGACACCTCCCACCACACCAGGTTGCTCCAAGCCCCATCCAGCCTGGCCTTGAACCCCTCCAGGGATGGAGCAGCCACAGCTTCTCTGGGCAAAGAGAAGTTCTCCCTGAGATCT
Organism: Pedionomus torquatus; assembly: GCA_013398155.1. Lineage (NCBI taxonomy): Eukaryota > Metazoa > Chordata > Aves > Charadriiformes > Pedionomidae > Pedionomus > Pedionomus torquatus. The sequence continues at coordinate 674,356 of VZRU01007858.1, forward strand.
CAACTCAATCTCCCCTCTTTCAGTGAAAAACCCTTTCCCCTCATCCTGTGGCTCCCCTCTCTGATCCAGAGTCCCTCCCAGCTTTCCTGGAGCCCCTTTAGGGACTGGAATGGGCTCGAAGGTCTCCCCGGAGCCTTCTTTTCTCCAAGCTGAATCCCCCCAACTCTCTGAGCCTGTCCTCCCAGCAGAGGGGCTCCAGCCCTCCCAGCATCTCTGTGGCCTCCTCTGGCCCCGCAACCAACAGGTCCGTGTCCTTCTGACGTTGGGGGATCCAGAGCTGGAGGCAGCACTGAAGGGGGGTGTCTCCAGAGTGGAGCAGAGGGGCATAATCCCCCCTCCTCACCCTGCTGGCCACGCAGCCCAGGATGCAGGGTGCTTCTGGGCTGCCGTTGTATGTTGACGGCTCATGTTGAGCTTCTCATCCACCAGCACCAAGTTCTTCTCCTCAGAGAAGGATGAAGTATGGTGCTGATCCAAAGAGCAGGGAAGTGGTGGAAGAAACGAGGTTTGGAGGAATCAAGCAGAGAAGGTGGGTAGCACACACTGTAAAGAAGATCTATTTTAGGTTTCTCAGCCTCCAAAATACCCATCAGTGTTAACAAGAATAGCAAAAGAAAGGACATGATTTTTTGCTTTACTCTCTCTACTCCTTTGCCTGTTATATTCAGTGTTTGACAGGCATACAGCTATATATAAAACATAATAGATGAATGTATCTAATATACCAAAATCAGGCTCTTAACATTAACGGTAACAAAGTAGAAATTATAAGAGAATGACAAGCAGCCTTTCTAACAGGAGGAAAAAGAAAAATGGCAAGATGCTTTCAGAACGACATAGGCAGCCTTGCATATTCCTTTTTAAAATATAGCCCTGGATCTGTCAGACTGGAAAAGACATTTCCTAAATGCCTAAGCTTTTAGGTTAGAATGGACTATTATCACCACCTAGTCAGCTTTCTTGCACAAGCCATAGACTCTCAGTGAGTAACTGCTCCTACACCACCACAGAATCCACTGATCCGAGGCACACGCTACATTTAACGATGAGGACAACAACAGAAGTTATTCCTGGCACATTCTTCCTGGAATAATTTCTTTCAGTTCTACTTTTCACAATACCAACAGGCAGACTCTTCTGCAACATCTGCCTCAGAGAATCTACTTTCCAGCAGCCCAGTTGCTCATGGTGACCTGCTTTTTAAGTTCCCTTTAGGTAGCCCTTCAGATTGTCCAGACTGCTGAGGACCAAGGCTGGCATTCCTAAGACATTCCTACCTCATTCCAATTTCACAGAAAATTTCTTCATAAAATCATAGAACTGTTGAATCATCTAGGTTGGAAGGGATCATTGAGTCCAACCATCAACCTAACACTGACAAAACCTAGTGATTCTAGGTAATTCAATTTCTGAGGGATTTGCAGCGTGGAACATTTAGAGATTTAGATTGAGATCGAGATTTAGATTGGATATGAGGAAGAAATTCTTTGGTGTGAGGGTGGTGAGGCACTGGAACAGGCTGCCCAGAGAAGCTGTGGCTGTCCCATGCCTGGAGGGGTTCAAGGCCAGGCTGGATGGGGCTTGGAGCAACCTGGTGTGGTGGGAGGTGTCCCTGCCCAGGGCAGGGGGGTTGGAACTCGATGATCTTTGAGGTCCCTTCCAACTCTAACCCTTCTATGATGCTATGATTTTTTTTATTTTATTTTTAAAAGGTATTTCTTAAAGTCTTGCTGGACAGGCACTTCAAGCTCTGGTGTTATTAATCCCTTGGGGAAAACCTCAGCTAATTGGTCATATGCTATCAATGGAGCTGGTGGTTCTGCTGTTTTCATGGTTTTTGACAGTTGAGGGGAGTAGGAATAACTATACAGCAGGGATTTTTAAAGTAGGTACATGGGTTACAGGCAAGTTACCAAGGTACAACAGAGAATGGTAATGCAGGGCAGGCATTAAAATCCAATTAAATCAAATCAGTATATTTCACTGTTAATGGGCATCAGTTCTGTTTCCTCTCCTGTAAACTCGGCATTGGGGTATCAGACTTGAAAGCTCAACTCATTGAATTTCATAGAATCATGGAATGGTTTGGGTTGAAAGGGACTTTAAAGTTCAAAACTAACAAAATACAGAAGTGTTGTGAGGTTAATAAACAGTTTAGATGAAAGGAAATAAAGGACAGAGCAATTGTACATAATACAGAGAACCAAATCCTCCTTACTTTTACTCAGGCTCAGTATCGAGACAAAGGAAACTCTGCATGAATAAAAATAGAATAATTTGGCCGAAGACAGTCATCCTACTGTCCTCCCACTTATGGAAGCAAGTTGAGATCTGACACGAGCAATTCAAGTGAGTGACGCTACACGAGAGAAAAAGAGTCTATCGGTGTGTAAAACCACAGCCTGCGATTCAGTTTTACAAAAGGAAGCCAAATATTAGTAGACAAGTAACAAGATATGACAATATAAAATACAAGTAAAAGGCTTGTTAAATGGGAAAACGCCTACGGGCAAGATGGATTTCAAGTAGCTACCCAAACGGTGGAGGACATTGAGCAAAAGGAAAAATCAGGGAAAACAAACCAGGACAAGATACCGAAAGAGTAACACAAGACACACAAAATGTGAAAGAGGAAATTGGGAAGGGAGTAACGCACAGTTACATTTCGGAAAGCAAAGCCATGCCTAGTGATGTACAGCACAGGCGTAGGAGTAGCTAGGCAAGAGCAATCACAAACAATTTATGTCTGTAAGTAGGACGGCGGCCATACAAAGGTCATATAAAGAGCCTACAACTAATCAGAATAAATCTTGGAGGGCCATGGAAAAGCCAGGGGGAAGTGGATGGGATAGAGCAATGGAGTGAAAGGGCACAGGGGGGAAATGGAGAGTGCAAAATAATTAAGACACACCCAGCTGCTCCGTGGCTCTTCACACAACGAATGAACTTGTAGAGAAAACTAGACTGATGGGCAAGTACAAAAAGTAGCTGAGAATAATAATAAAAGAAAAACTATTAAAGAAGGATTATAGAATAAAGTTAAGTTTGCAAACGAGCCTCAAGGAAAAAAATGAGAAGATGAGAATGAAAGCTAAATTGCGTAAGAGGTTAAACCATACAATAAAAGATTTCTTTTTAGAAATTGGAGAAGAAACCTCTAAAGGTAATTGTAACAAACTCAAAGTGTTTATCCAGTCCAGCTCCTCTTTGTCATTAGCAGACGCTGAAATCAATGAGATCAATGGGTTCAGCTGAAGCATTTGACTCATTCTTATTCTCTAATAATAGATGAAAGCCGTTTTAAGATGCAGGCACGATGACTGATGTAACTCCTCAAAGAAGCAGCACATGAAGAAATGAAATGCTTTCTTTACAAGGTGTTTATTTTGTGTATCTGTCAGCACTTGAGAATTATCCACATCACAGGTTTGCTGCAAGTTTGCCCCCTTTCTTCGTCTCCGCAAAACAAAAGCGTGTGCCGATAAAAGCAGTAGCAAAGCTGGAAGTGAAAAAAAAGTAGCAGGAAAGATGTATAACAGAGAAAATGATAAATAATTCCTGTTAAGAGAAGTTAGTTACGCTGCACACACAGGTTTCCCTCAAAGCGAAGCTCTGCAGAAGAACCTAATGCGTGGTGGAGGAACGTCACGTTCCAGTAACTCCACGCTCACACCCCTGGCATACTGGCTCTCCTCACCAGTCAAAAGTAAAACGGTAAATACCACCAAAATGCTGATGAAATCAGAAAATGACTGAATTGCCTCAGAACTGCCCTTGTACAGCATTTCCAGCAGACTGCTTGTGCCTACTTATGTTAATTTTGGTAAGATTTGCACGCACTTCTTTCTTTCAAGAAAGAAGAAAGACCCACATCCTGCTTGAAGGATTTTGAGTCCTCTTCCTTCTCTCAGCCACCTCATAACGACTTGATTTTTTTTCTTAATGATGGTAGGAAATGTGCAGATCTGGAGTTTTAAAGAATAAAAACCCTCTCAGCTTTTTGATCCTGTGGCTGTTTACTCAAAAAGCCATCCATTTAATAGGTTCTGAGTTTGGCTCATATATACGGAGAGGATATTTCAAACAGTGATTTGGGAGAAAACCTTCATGTAGAAAGGTTGAGAGGAATAAAGCTTGAGAAAAGACAACATCCATAAAATCTGACCAGGTCTATAGTGCAGGGTGAGGGGGAAGTTATAAAGTCACAGCGTACAGCTTAATAGAATTTAAAATATTCTATAACCCACAAAGCAGGGAATCAAATATAAAATGGGGAAAATAGATCCATGACCAGGCAAGTAATAGAGAATAAGATCATATTTGGAATAATGGACATCGTTCTGGTCACCTTATTACGGAAGTGTTGAAACCCCATTGGCTGACATCTGATGCGAGGGGGTTTTGGATGTCGTCCCGTTTCTTCCATTATTAATTTCGTGCTCCAGGGCAAATGCCAGCAGTGCTCATTTTAGTTTTTACCTCCTGCTGCAACTTCAACTGTCAGAGAGACAGCAGGAGTCAAAAATGAAAGGAGCCACCTTATAGAAATGCTGCGCCACTATGTCATTTTTAAACTGACAGCTTTTTACAGTCCAATTTCTCAGGGAAAGAAAAAAAAGGACTTTCATTTTCACCTCCCACTGCTGCTTTGACAGAGAAAGACATTCACCCCGGTTCGAATGCTGGTGGGAGGCAGAAATGTAAAACTGCTGCACAGTGTTTGTAAGTGGGCTTTGACTACCCCGTGGAAGGATAAGCTGATTTGGGACAAGTTGAACTCCAACCCTTTGCTTACCAGGGGGCAAAAGAGAAAAATGTGTCCACCTGCTCCAAATGTGACAGACGGAGACTATTCTGAAGGATACCTGTGAATACAGGTAACTCCTAAGGATGGCAGTTCATCTGAAAACACAAAACCGGCTCTTTTCATAGTCTTTGGCCTTCGAGAAATTGGTAATTGAGAAGATTCTTCAATGAGAACAGCCATTGAGGAAGGCAGAGGCGTCTAAAAAGAGGAATTTGGGAAAAAGATCACATGCCCCTTACATTAGTAGTATATAATAAGGAAAATCCCTCCCAATCAAAAGACTCAGAAAAAGAAACTGAGAAAAAATCGGATGCTGAAGAACCGCACGTGGTAATTTTTCTACAGTTATTAAGGTAATAGGTACCAAAGTAAAATATTTATAATGGTGAGAGCAAATTAATAAGGAACAGCGAAACTGAAATACATCTAGGAGAGATCCCTCTAGCATCCTAATCTGACTTCCACAACATGTACAGTATTTAGAAAACTCGGAATCTAATATAATAATGTAAGTTAGTAATCAAATATAAAAGTAGAAATAGCCCCTACTTGCTGCTTGATTCCATTTTCTATTTTCCAAGTATCTGTTACACACTCTCCTGAGCTCAGAGTTAAAATTAATTGCAAGTGACAATGTTATTCAGGCTAAGGAAATTAATCTCCTATCATTTAAGACTGTCTATTGTTAATCTTGTATTCCTTGGTTTGGGTCTCTGCTTCTGACAACGTCCATGACCTTGTCAGGTTTAGAAGGATGCACTTGACTAGAACATGCAAAACATTTGGCTCTCAAGGACAAGAACACGAGTCTCTCCAAATGCATGTTTTAGTGAGACTATCCAGAATAACAGCAAAGCTGTGCTACCTGTTCTGTTATATTATATATATGTTATGTTATATTTCCATAAATATAACCTGTTATGTTATATTTATGGAAAATATGCATAATTGCTAATAAAACAACATATTCATAGATGGGGTATACGCTTAAATATATATGTATTCATATATATATATGTATATTTAAAATTATAACACAGTGTGCATTAAACACACAAGCTGTACCTGGGATTTTCTAAAGAAAGTCTGGAAATTTAAGCCTAGCAATGAAAACACATCATCGATAGTAAGGAAATTTGGAGTAAAAATTAATGCCACAGACCTGGCTCCAAGCATTTTTTTCAGGCACGTGGCATACCCGAAGCATCCTTCATCTTTTACACATTTCACTTTCTACTTTCTTCATGTAGAATTATTTTGAAATCCTGTTTCATTCATTGAAGCTCACTGAAAAAGTCTTTTCTCATTGTATATTCCTTACCTCCTGCTAATTTTACATGCAGAAACTTATTTTCGAGTCCCTCCCTGCCACTTTACCAAGAAACCAGAGCCCTCTTTTCCCCTGACTGTTTCATTTTCACACGGCGCATCCTGATCCACAATTTTCCTCTAAAACAAGTGGTCTGCACACATGGATACGCTGCCGTGCCGCTGATTCTGTGGCGAGAGGTATTGAAACAAATCTCAGTGAAATTGCCTTGAGTGTTTCTAGGCCTTATTGCTATAAAAGAAAGCCTGAAGACACGAATTAGGCAAGAAGTGACACACACGACGTCTGCATAAGAGCCTTTGTGAGAAGAAACACAATCAGCTGTATTTATGAAGGGTCTGTTGATGGAAACATCAAGATAATCATAAGTGATAAACAGAGAGAACAGGAAAGGTAGGACAATGCTAAATACATAAAATATGTAGTCCTATAGTGGGAGAACTGGAGCTTCAGAACTGATTGAGTAATCACTTCCCAGTCTTTTTTTAAAATTAATTATTGTGCATTGCCATGCAAGTTTCAAACTTTCCATCAGAGCAATTTACAATTTTGGAGCAAAACTTGAATCCAGCTTGACTGGATGAAGCCTGTAAGAGGCAAACCCCACAGAATTTATATGCCATGATATTTGAAATACCCATCCAGCCCGTTGAGAGCATCCTTTGATGTAGGTGAAGCTTATTTTGTAGTTGTGGCTAAAAGAGAGTACAATTAATCTCCTTCCCCCCCTTTGCAGGGGACGGCAAAGCAGAATCAGGCTTGGATGGAACAGGGAGGGAAGAAGTACTCAGGATAAATGGAGCAATTCTCTCTGAGATGCGAGTCTCAAAAACGGAGTAAAAGAGCCCAGGTACGTTCAGAGGTAACTGCGTGGAATAATAGAGATAGGTTTCTCCTAAGTAATCACCTTGGGGAAAAGAACGCTTTTACCATCGACAGGAAAAGCAAGACAGGCTGCAGAGAAAGGACATCAAGAAGGGGTTGGGGTTTTTGTTTTCCCCTTGTGCTTAATGCAAAGTTTCCTCGGTTCCTGTCTGAACTTGGGGCAGCTCTGCCCCGCTGCCTTCCCCGCTCACGGTACGCTGGGTATGTTTTTCCACCACCCTTCAGCAGTCCATTTGTCTCCCCATCAGTTATGACCATCAACTTTAGAAAGGGGAACATCCATGAAAGTATCTGATGATTTGGAGGACGGCCCAGTGGAATTTCACCTGTTTTCCTAGAAAATCCCATCAGGCACCAGAAGAGTTGTGTGACTGAAAAATATTTGCCACTTACCCTTTTGGGTTTAGACATTTGGAGTTTAGAATCTTAACCAGGCTGTTAATTTCAGTCTGCCCCCATGGCAGGGGGGTTGGAACAAGATGATCTTTAGAGTCCCTTCCAACCCAAACCATTCTATGATTCCATGATAAATACTGTGAGTGAAAGGGGTGAGGAAGAGGGGGAAAAAAAAACACCCAAAAAAAAACAGAAGGAAAAAACCTGAAACAATATTGGTTTTGACTTTACATAGGCACCTCCTGATAAGAATTTTAATACCACACATATGAAGACCAAATTCCTCTCTTATTTGCCCTGCGAGCTAGAGGAAATGTTCTGACTGGCAGGACGGCGGTTCATGTTCTGATATAGGGCTTTTCATTACTGCGGTGTTACACGGGTTCAGCGCAGAATCCCCAAGAGCAAATCCCCTGTATATCCCAGCACATTGTTCTTTTCACTCCTGATGGCTGAAATCCTAATTGAAATGCTTATTTATTTATTTTCTAAATCTTTCTTTTTCTCACTCAAACTTCAAGTGATTTGATTATGATTTCTATCTTTTAATAACTACTTGACCAGCTCTGGGATCTCCCCTTGTCCAGGCTGATGCAAATACTCTGATGAGTTTTATGGGGCCAACTATACAAGCAGCAAAGACTCCCTTCGGTGTGTGTGCAGGAGGGGACTTCTGGTTGGTAAATTATTCAAGTTCAAACATTAAAAGACGGTGTTTTTTCGTCGGCAGGTTGGTTGAACGATACAACTGCAGGGAGCCAGGTTTATTTCTGAGCAATGAAAGCCATCGGGTTATGAATGGGATATGGCTGGAGCTCAATCCGCAGCCACAGAGTTCACTGGAGCAAAGAACGTCCATGAGACAGCAAGGTTGGGCTGTACCTTTGTACCAACCCCTTCCCTCAAAAAAACCCCACCAAAAAACAACAATATCAACAAGAAAACAATAATTACACTCCCTACTTTTACCAAACAAGCCTTTGTTTTCCAGACAATCCACCAAGGCACCCCTGGAGTGCCCACAATTTAAAAATGGGTTAGGAAGAATCACACCTGAAATTAACCCCGCACTGCCATTGCTGCAAGTGGAAGGAAGCTCCAGGCGCAAACAATCCCCTCTGCATCATCAGGGGGAGAATTTTTGGGAATTCTTGCTACGGATTATAGAGTCACATGGAAAATCCTCTATCTCCTCAAGGCTAAACAGAAAGGGGCCTGAACCCAAGTCGAACCTCATGATTGTTAAACAACAGGAAAAAAAGTCCTCTAATTATATCACAATGCTTCTGACTTACCCAGGATTCACAAAATAATAACTAAAAAAGCACAACATTTGAAAGGTTTGGGGGGGGGGCTTTTTCTGATGGAAAGAGAGAGAGAGAAAATCAGAGCTCATGAGAAAGCCTCTTCTTATACTTCAGTCTTGTATAACTTCAAAGGTTTGGATAAAGCCTGACATTTTTACTCTTTCATAAACAGAAATGAAAAATAAAATTATCTTATTTTCATTTCATGACTACCCTGCTGCTCTTGTAATTAACACAAACCATTATACTGATAGTCTAAGACACAGACCTACCAGTTATTAAGCAAATCTAAGTATCTCAGGGAAACAGGTTACGCCGCTGTACGAGTTACTGAGTTCCCAGGATCTGTTTGCAACAGCAGCAGTGGAGAATGTTAAAACGATAACGAAGGCCTTAAATTAATACAGCATGTTTCTATTCCAGATGATCACAGCTACAAGTTTGCTCAGTCCTATGTGCACAGGCATAATAACAGATGCAGACACATATACAAGCGTATTTGGACACAGAAGCTTTTAAACAGAGCACAGAATTCTTCACATGGGACAAGAGAGCCACTTTGCATCAGGCTTAAATCATAATATTTGTAACTTTTCAAAGTAAGATGAAGAAAAAAAAAAGTCTTTAAAAATATGGCTCAATTCCCCAACCTCTGTTTTGAAAATCTTGCCCAACAGATTAAGAAGGGAGCCCAGACACAGAGCAGGGAATTTCACTGTCCCAGTAATATAGTTATTTTCTGATGCCGCACGATGGAGGGGTGAAACCAGGGATGCAATTCTATAGCACTGAAAGGAAAAATTCTGCTACAGCTTAGGGAGAAATCACACTATTGTCACATTGATTAGGAGCTTGTTCGTCTTTTTACGAAAGCCTAGAATGTCCCCAAAATGCTGAATGTCTTCCAAAAGTCATCTTGATTTTAGAATAGGTATCTTTATTACATCAGAAAGAACCTCAGGAGCACCAATCTGTATTTAAAAAACTTTTAATTACACAGAGCAGCCAACAGTTAGATACTCTGATTTGAGCGATTCACTTGCTATTAATTAGTATTTCAAAAGCGCAGCAGTAGCGTGAAATGTAGGTTTTTTTGTACCCAAGACAGGATTTGACTTGGGCGCTGGCTTTGGCTCAGATCTGTAAGGATAAGGTAGGAAGTAAATTGAGGCGAAGTTCAGTTGCCGTCTCTCACTGCCTAAAAAACCCACAGACAAAAAAAAAAAAAAAAAAAAAAAAAAGAAAGGCACCATCGTCAGTGTTTTCTGACTTTAACTCAGTTGGGAGGCATCAGTGGTAAGTTCCAACCGCTGAGATGCATTTGATGAAAATCTTAAAAGCAATTGAGTAGTCTAAACTGTTGACTTTTATGAATTTGTATTGCGAATTACTCTTTGAAGGCTCTTTACCTGGGAGGCTTTGAACTGCCATTGTTGTGCTAAGCTTCCTGTATTTGGAGATAACAAAAATTAACTTTTCAAAGATACGGTGGTCTAGAAACCAGGGAAGTTATTTAAAAGGTTTAGTTCCGAGAGTACAGCAACGCCCCGAACCCTTAATTATTGGAGACAATCTTTAATGCTTATCATCCAAATAAGAACATTCTTTTTTAAAAAAATGAAAAGAACACCCAGATAATCTGAGCTCTTTCATCTGTGGATCAGTTGGACATTTGTTTTTGCGGAATTTTATGGGCGATTTGATACTGCCTTTGGACGGTGGGGGGGCATGGCTGTATTTACTTCATTTTCTATTTATCCCTGTAGATTTTTTCACACAGTCATTAGGAGCACGAAAGTAGCTTCGCAGTGAGTTTATCCCTTTCATTCTGTAAGGCATTCCTTAATGGTTATATATATCTATAAATATTACATATATATTATATTTTTTATATATATAATTTCTAAAGGGCCTGATCCTGCACGGTAGTGAGTGCTTTTAGCTCCCTTCTAAGCCAAAAGCCAGCAAGTCTGATTGGGATGGTGCAGAAGATGCACAGCAGGATGCAAAATGTGGGCTCAGGTCAATTGAAAAAAGCCAGTATGTGTTTCCATTCCCACTCAAACCGTATTTCCACACCAGGAATTTATTTTGACAGGACTGAAAAACAAATTAGGCATTCACCTTCTTTCCTCTGGCATATGAAGACACAGATTTAATAAACTCAGAAGATACAACATCAACTGCAAGATGGACAGCAAATACAAGCCCCTTCAATCTACTGAGTAAAAAATTGGTAATCGGAGAAAGATGTGGGGGATACACCTCAGTACCACAAGCTTGCCTGGACTTAAAATCATAGGATCACAGAATGGTTTGGAAGGGAACTTAAAGACCATCCAGTCCCACTCCTCGTGCCTGGGCAGGGACACCTCCCACCACACCAGGTTGCTCCAAGCCCCGTCCAGCCTGGCCTTGAACCCCTTCCCTCTCATCCTATGGCTCCCCTCCCTGATCCAGAGTCCCTCCCCAGCTTTCCTGGAGCCCCCTGAGGGACTGGAAGGGACTCAAAGGTCTCCCTGGAGCCTTCTCTTCTCCAGGCTGAACCCCCCAAGCTCTCTCAGCCTGTCCTCACAGCAGAAGGGCTCCACGGGCATCTCCACGGCCTCCTCTGGACTTGCATCAACAGCTCCGTGTCCTTCCTGTGCTGAGGACTCCAGAGCTGGACACAATACTCCAGGTGTGGCACCACCAGGGCAGAGAAGGGGGCTAGAATCACCTCCCTCGACCTGCTGGCCATATCAGGATACGGTTTGCTTTCTGGGCTAGACTTAGGAATTCATCTGTGTTTTGTCATCCCTTTAAAATAAAGGGTAAAAATCCTGGTCGGGTCATGACTCTGACCCACCTTCACGGGATGCCCCAGGACTCCCAGGGTCTCCTTGACCCCAGTATTTTTGGATTCACTGTGGCATCATGCTACAGAGGAGGAAAAGCTGGAATGGCCAAAACTAGAGACAGTTTAAATACCGTTCAAATTCCACACACCAGAATTATATTCAGGCAAAGCCACAAAAGAAATAAGAAGAGGGCTTTTTTTTTTTTTTTCTTCTCTTCCACACAGCTGCAAAATACTGACTGGCAGGGATCAATATCAATTCGCTGGATGAAACGTTGGATTCGCTAAACCCAGGAAGATGAAAATGACAATGGTAAGAGTGAAAATATGCTTTAAAAAACCTACCGGAGCACTATTGTTCTTTTCCGTGGAAGACAATTGCCCTTTGTTCACCAAGTGTCAATCTAACTCGCGTCAGCTTTCATAATAAGGACTCATGAGTAGATGTAAATGAACAGAAGAGTCTCCCTTACTTAAATTGAAATCCTCTTGCAATTCCTTGGTATGCAAATTACAGATTATATCGTGTGCTGATAGATAGGTATAAATAGATGTGGCAGAACCTAAGGGGACCTTTTGAATTGTTCTAAGAAACGTGCACCACGTCTGAATCTGGCCTCGGGTACAGACACAGAGGCAAAGGCAGAGAGGGGCAATTTAATGGCTGGAGAAACTGAGGGTGGAGAAATGAACAGGCACAGCAAGGGAGATGATAACATCCTCCCTCACACTCGGGGTCAAACAAGAATGTCAGCAAAAAAAAAGGCATTACATTTTCTGCGGGAAAAAAAAAGAAAGTTTCACCAAACTGCTCAAGATCCAACGGGACCGTTAGCAGCGAAACGTCTCCAAATGACAGCAAGACCTTGCGAAATCCAACCCCGCTCAGTACCGCGGGAGATGTAAAACACGAGAACCTGTGGAGGAGACCTGACACTGGAAGCCTTGAAGTCTGTAACAGTGATAAGGATTTTTTTTTTTTATCATAAAAGACGTTCATAGAGGTATAAGCTTGTTAGTCTTTGGCGACACAACATATAGCCCAGCCTTTTAAGACATCCTGGTTTCTTAACTGGGAAACCAAGTGCTTTAGGCTTGGGAGCTGCCAACTTCAACAGGTCTATTGATAAGGGGAGGTTGAACCATTGCAAAAGGTGGAGACTCTGCCCTTCCTCACCGCCTCGGCTGACATCCACAGCGCTGGAGGACGTTTGCTGTATTGTCACAACCATCACAACTGCACCTGACAAGAAGAAACCAGGGGGTGGGCTAAAGAACAAGGGTGACAGACTGATAAAGCACTTCAGGGACCAATCCATAAGATTCTTTAGGTGTCAAGACACCCACGTCCATTCACTTCAATGCAAAGTAAGATGCTAATTACGATTTAAGAAACTAGAAGCCAGTGTGGATACAGGACTTTTTCCCTTCTTTTTCTTTTGATCATGCCTTTTTTAATGGTGCAGACGTTGTTTTCCACTGATCATGCTTAGCATTACATTGTATTACGAACTGCAGGCTCAGTACTGAAGATGCCAATATATACATAGCACGAGCAGCATATAATGGTCAAAAGAGGGGAGGAGAGAGACAGAACAAAGATGGAACTACAGCAGCCAATAAGCCTTGGTAGTATTTTTTAAAGCAAAACTATTTTTACAAGATATTTTAGACAAAAAGGTCTCGCTGGCAGAGCAAATTCTGTAGGCATTTGTGTGAATTATGCCATCAATCTAAACAAAGTAGTTTGTATCCCCTTCCAAAATACAGAAGGAAGGAAGGGCTCCACTGCATCACTAAAGATGCCTTTCCTATCCTGCCTGTGATGGACAAAACCTGCAGGTAAGGCAGGCCCATCCTTTCGAGAGAGAGCAACCCCTGTGTTAGAAATACTTAAATTTCCTTGTGTAAAAGTCCTCTCATGACTCTTAAAAAACAAGAAATGCCAACATCACTGCTGGCATATGAAGAGCATTCCGGTAAAGTACAGGGATGCTTCAACTCTGAAACAGTTAAAAAAAAAAATCGAACAAATTAGTGAGGCCTTAGAATGTTCTATTAAATATATCCTGAGACAAACAGAGGTGCCAGTGACAGAAAGAAAAGTCCTGACCTCAAGTCAATGACAAGGCTGAGACTCCAAATCTGTTCTGGCAAAGTGCACTCTGCAGCGGTGCGAAGAAGTGACGGGGAAGACAGCAATTTACGACTCTCGCGCCGAACAAATGAAAGCCCCACATTTTTTACACTTGAGTGTCAAATTGGGCCCGGACGACAGGGAACCAAAAAACTCATTTGGATACACGTGGTGTTTTAAAAAGCACTGCCAGGATCCTCAAATCGATCCAGTGCCTACCGGCAGGCAGCCCTGAGATCTTGGGACAGAGACGCGCGGTGACCGGGTATTTTGGTGCTTAAAATCTCAGCGGTGGCATTATTGAAGGAGCTGGTGCTTTTGCGAAAGGAGGGCTGAGCGAGACCCGCGAGCGGGGAATTACAGTCATCTGGACGAGATGTCACAGCGGCCCGAATCAACGCTTCAGCATCTCCATGTGACCACATTCTCAAACTTGTTATATTTCCAGGCGGATAATAGGAGTTTTGTTCCCCCCGAATGCACACGATCCCCAAAGAAAAGCCCTCAATTAAGGTTTACCTCCACATTCTGCACAGACGAAGACCAAGCAGTATTTATGTGCGGCACACTGAAGGAACAAATCTTCAGGCGTGGTGTTAACAGCATTATTAAGCACAGTGGTCTCATCTTTTTCATGTTTAAAGCAATTTGGGGGCAGTCAGAACTACACTTCATACGAAATGGGGATCAGATGCTCCTATTGAGTCCGTAGCAAAATAATGTGAGTCTTCTTTCCTGCAGCTGTGCAAGCTTTTTCCTTCTGCTCTTCTCATCTTCCCCTGGATCTTATTATCCCCTTTTGTCTACGGTGCTTAATCAGGGACACAGCAGTTTAAACTGCTATACGACCTGAGAGATGGCTCCTTTACCACCTCTGCACTTTTATAACATAAGTAAAGTGACGGATAAATTATAAAAGAAAGCCTGGACTGTGACCCGAGCTAATAATTTTCGTGGGCTAAACCCTGGCACTGCAAGTCTGGCTTGGTCAGGCAAAACCCAGGCAGGAGTAAGTAAGAACTTTATGAGAGTCAAGTCCAAATAAAAGCAGAGAAGGCACATCAAGACTGGGCCCTTTTTGACCTTCTGCTTAGAATTTCCTGCAACTGTATTGGGCCACATTTTCAAAAGCATTCAGAAGAGTGAAAGTCATCTCTATGTTATATTAGAAAACTCTACAGTTCTGTACCTACATTATCGGGGTATTTTCACATTTGCAAATATATCCGATATGCTACATAATAGCACCCCAAGTTTGCCAATAAAATAATTAAAAACTTGAGTTTCACAGAACACTTCGGTTAGAAGAGACAGGGTGGATACTGAAATAACCTTAATTCTTGTCATTTTATAAGGGCTAAGCTTTGCAAAAAAGAATCACAGAGTCATAGAATTACCCAGGTCAGAAGGGACTCTTCAGATTATCGAGTCCAACCATCAACCCAGCACAAAAATCCTCACTAAACCCATCTCTCTGAGCACTAGTGGTGCTTACAGCATCCAAAAAAACCCCCCATCTATTCAAAGCTACAGGCACCAGTCAACAGGCTTCGCTGACAAAGCTAAAAATGGGCACACCCTTTTTATTCCTCTTCATCAGAATCTCCCAGGAAGAAGAGCTGAGGGGGATCTATCCCAGGAGAGCCTCAGGGCCAGTGTGGACGTGGCACCCATCAAAGCCCACTGTGGGGGGGTCACATCTGGAGTACTGGGTCCGGTTTCAGGCTTCCCAGTGCAAGAGAGGCATGGACATATTGCAGGGAGTCCAGTGAAAGGTCACCAAGATGTTGAAGGGACTGGAGCACCTCTCCTTTGAGGAAAGGCTGAGAGAGCTGGACCTGGAGGTGGCCCTGCTCAAGTAGGGGAGTTGGACCAGAGGACTTCCAGAGATTCCTTCCAACCTCAACCATCCTGTGATGGTATGGACTGGAGTAGGGCTGCAGCCTCGGGAGTTTCTATGTCCAGGTCCTCACAGCTGGAGAGGACTGGGATCCAGGAGCAGCTACTGGGCAGAGTATCTGAGCCTCACTGCTGGAAGATCCACACTGCAGTATGTCAGCAGCAGGACGTTGCATTTTTTGATCAAGGGTTATTGCCCGCTTGTATTTTTGAATGCTTTTCTTCTGTCTAAAAGCTCCTTTGTCCATCTCCTGAATGCCCAGGATTCAGCAATCACCCCCCAAACCAAACCAGAGGGCTTCTCTTAAACATGATAATAATTTTAAAATACATTTATCTTTCCCTGTTACCTACTGTCTTTAAAAGCCTTATGGTATACTCAAGTCATTTTCAAACCTCCCTCTCTTACTAAGGAGTTTTACTTTAGCTGAAAGCTGAGATTTGCTCTCGATGACATGATTCATGAAGTGAGCTTTTTAAGAGGAACAAAAAATATTGCAAGGCTCATGATGCAATCATGATGGTGTCACAGCATAGGCTTTAATATATATATTTCGCAGAACCAGGGCCACAGGCACTACAGTTTTATACTCAGGTCAGTTGCTCAGAGATAAAGGATTAAAAATCAGTCCCCTAGTAATTAAATTACTTCTAATGTCTCACTTTGTGGTCAAAGTAGGTATGACTTTAGAACAAACACATTTCAGGGATTCAGACTTCACTCAGGTAAATAATCCAGGTTTCAACTTGGCTGTCCAAAGGAAGTGATTATCTTTTTGACTGAGTTTTTACACTGAACTGCACAACAATGCTATAAGCAACAGTTGTGTGACATTCTGGGCTTGGTTTCAGCTATCTGCATCAGGTATTCTACCGAGCAATATACAAATACTATTCCCTAATCCCCATGGATATTAAAACCGGAATAATTTCATGCTATAGACCATTCTGGATGGAAATACCATCACAGTAACGACAGTGCTGGCCGATGGCACTTTGAACAACGGGTTCTTCCTTGTGTCACTGGTCTTGAATGCAGCTGGAGAAGACAGGGTGGGATATGAAGAAGACTTCATAAGTCAAAACTGTATTTCACAGATGTTGCAAATCAAAAGAGCTTTCAAGCCTGTGGGCTGGTGGGAATCTCAATGGAAAAACCTCTAGTACTTCATAAGTAAATATTCTTGTTTTAATAGCTTTACCCTGATAATGAAGAACCTCGGTTGTTCTTAAACTTCTGTTGCGTGAATTTGCCACTGGACATCCCTCTTAAAACAGAATGACGAGGAAAGGTTTTAGCAGGGTTTATAATGTTCTGGTGGGGCTGGACCTCACCATCCCCCAAGGCGAGAGCCAACTCTGGATGCAGAAGACTTTTGACATTTGGGGGATTTATTTACTTTTAATACAGATGGCAAAAAAACCCATAAAATACAGTACTAATTCCCCTCAACTGCAGCACACATAATAATTGCTAATGGCTGTTTCTTAGCTGGTCCCCTGAAAAACCAAATCATAAGCACTGGAAACTCAGAGAAGCATACCAGGTCTAGTCCAAAATTAATTAAATGTCGCAAATAATTATTGTCCACTTGAAGATTACAGCAAGGGAACAATCCAGCAAAGGGATGGAAGGATAATAGAGACAATTTGACAGAAAGCGCTCAGAACAAGAGAGTGCTGGGTCGGGGAGAGTGAACCATCAGCGTTACAACAGCAGCAAAAAACTTCTACATATAGACATCACCCGTCGCCCCGGAGTGAAAACCACGGGCAGCTGAAGACACAACAAATTAACCAGTCAAGTCACATAACGAGATCTGAGAAAGCAAAAGGCTGCCCAGCGAGAACCGGGCAGACAGGTAGCCTGGCGTGAGGCCACACTGAAAACCAGCGACGACTGAATCTGCCTGACAAAGATTTTCATTAATTCACCACAAGACAAATGAGAAATGGAACATCTTGGTTCTACGTAACACAGGATCTGTGTTTTAACACTTCACACTTCATGCCTGTTAAAAGGAATATTTCATATCGAAGCAATCAAATCACACAGCCAGAATCTCCATTGCATGCACAGTCAGTCTTAAAAGAGGAATTACAACAGATACTGCTGGTGGTCTCCACCTCTGCAGGGTCTTTTCCTGACCCCACAGTGCAGAGCCCATCCTGCCAGCCGTCCCCAGCTCCTCTGGGCTGCAGGTACCACCTCCAGCCCACAGCTCCAGGATCCCTCTGGGCATTTCCCAAAGCATCGCTGTGACAAGAGGAGAGAGAAAAACCAAGGAACTCCTAGAGGAAGCTGTCCATGCTTTTCTGAACCAGTCTTCACGCCAGTGCTTGGAGCTCTGATACAACCATATACTTCAGAAACTCAGCCTAATTAAACATTCCTAATTCCCAGCCATCATCAGGCCTCTCACTGACTGAAATGAACTTTCCACTACATCTCACTCCATCCCCACCATAAGTACTGGAGGCGATGGGGTAGATACCTCCATACCTCCTAGATACCTCCTTGGGTACCACGAACTCTACCACAACCTCAGGTACTTTCTGCTGAAGGCGTAGGTAGGGTATGAATTCTTACAAGCATAAAATAAAAAAACAGCGAGGCTATAAATTAATTGACACTTCTCCATCACGACCCCGTGTAAAGCACTTGCCTGGTGCAGTTAATTCTGATCAGTGCAGCTGGGCTGTGAATTTGCTACAAATCACATCCTGCATCGCCACCTAGTGAAAAAATTCCAGAATTCAACTAAAATGGAGAGTATTTTTATGACAATTTTGTTTTAAGTATTTTTATGACACCCTTAAAAATTGCCATGTCCCTTGGGATAGCCACCTGGTGTGTAAGCAGGTGCTCCCTGACCATCCCAGCCCTCACGTCTCTGCCTCTGTACATTGCCCTGACTCATCACAACCACAATTACCAGTCTATTTGCAATATATCCACTTTGATGGGTTTTACCCTGGAAAATATATATATACACACATATACATAAATATACATGCGTTGCCACCAATGCCAGCGAAGAACAGAAACCTCCTGTGGTGCTGTCTGTCACGCCTGTCATCCAACCACCTAGGCTTAAGTGACATTAAATCTGATTTATGGAGAGCGACGAGGGGGTCCAAATTCTATCTTTAGATAAAACCTAGCACCCATCAGGCCATGCCGGTTCGCTTGGACCCCACTGGCCCACGAGCCAGCCTACCAGACCATTTGCTGTGGTTTCTAAGGCAGAAATGGGGATAACAGCTCCAACGGTGGAGCTCCTGGACTGACAAACTGCAAGTGAGATCTCTGACAACCACCATATGGGCTCTCACATCGCGCCGAAGGCGTGTTAAGGACTGACATGGACGGCAGCGGTGCCAGACAGGAGCAGACAAGATGAAAATGTGGTGATCAGAGATTGCAAAGGCATGAGGTGGATGCCTGTGGACATGGTCCATCACCCTGACTGCCAACAGAGTTGTTTTGGGTGATATCTTCCTCACCACCGCTCCCCACCCAGCAGGGGAGGTCAAGCCCTGAGAAGTTTAAGGACCAGCTTGTCCTGACTTTTTTTTCCCCAGTTTTTTTTTTTTTTTTCTGGTTCCTAAGCAAAACATGACAAAATTAATTGCACGATGGGGATCACCTTTTTTTGAAAGCTCAGGATCATTCCAGCAAGACTAATGTAATGCTCTAACAGTCAGCATGCTTTGCAGAGTGTCTATATGAAAAGACCCATTCAAACAAAAACACAACTCCCAACAAACAGGAAAAAAGTATAAATTAATGGCATATATGTCAGCCCAGATCCTAATTACAATCTCAGCTATACTAGAAAAAAAGTATTTCACATTACTGGCATAGTAAAAAAGCAAAGTAAGCTTCACTAACAGCTGGAAATGGGAGATCCTTGCAAGACACCCTTCACTTTAAGCAGATACATACAGGCATTAGCCTGCCATTAAGCTGTAACCTATAATTTAGAGTTTTTTGGCTTCAAAGCCTCTTTTCGTGCACGCACATGTATATTTACAACCCTTATTGACCTCCACGAGAGTAGTGGACAATACAGCCCCAATCCAGCTGTGCCCCTAATTAGTAAGTCATTTGTGGACGAAGGGTGGTTTTCAGCAGCGCATCTCCTCAGCTGGGCTCATTCTGCTCCCTAAAAAATAACCAGAGAGTAGTAGAACACACAAGCTGCATAAGGAACCAGATGCTGCTTCTCCTCCACAATTCAAAGGATAGAAAATGCTGCTTCAAAGTCCACGCTCGTATCTTCTAGTGTGGAATGGAGAGCAAGTTCCATGTCCCATCTGGTTTTTAAGGGAATTTTATTGTGTCTTTTAGATACATTTTTCAGCTTCTGGGTATTATGTTTATGACATGGATTGATTTGTAATCTGTTTTTCTCCTTGACTGAAACCTGGTTTTATGAGTGAGACACTGATAGAACACGCTTTTTCATCTGCTAGTTCTTACAGGCTGTAGAGAGAATCGGAATTTCCTATGTCTGTGGACAAGCAGGAGTCTCTTATTTGCTACTTCAAAGCCAAATATGTGCAAAGTTAATGAATCAAGTTCTTCAAACACCAGCAGAGGCATTGCTTATAACTAACACTTGTAAATACAAGTCAAAGAAAATGCTCTTGCTGGAATATCTTTTAAATGAGCAAAAAAAAAATTGCAGGGAAAAAAAAAAAAACAATACCAAACTTTTAAAACCACAGACTCATTACATATTATCTGATCTATTACCTGATTAATATTTCAGATTACATATAGAAATTGCTGAGCGGAATTAGTCTGTCTTTTTACAGATTTATGGTAAAAGAGCCCCGTGACAGACCACAGGACAGTGGAGCAGCAGACACAGCATTGTGGGGAAAATTACAGAAAAAAAAATGGAGTGATAAAAATAGTAACTGTTTAACTTTGTGTAAACAGGTTACAAGAGAGAAAACAGAAACTGCTGAGGTGAAACTGAAGCATCATCAACTGAATTGACACCAGCCTTTGTTTAAAGGAGGGAAATCCTTTCCCAGAGCAAGCACCTGAAAGAACAGCCCGTCATGACCATACACCAATGGAGACCTTTTTAATAAAGCACTGGATTGTATTTTGGGTAATTTTTTGGTATTAGAAAATAACACAGTCCCTCATACTGTATGCTTTTTTTGTGTGTGTGTACAGTAAAAACAACATGTACATCTGACACTCAAGTATCTACAATTGGAATGCATGTTTGATCAGAGAAAACTCCGATAAGGACACTGAATAAAACAAAATACACAATTTTAGACATCAAGCTAAAGAAAAGTGATGCTGCTGCTACAGAGGGCAGCAACCATCTTTGTGCTCAGAATGGTTTTACTGGTCAAAGTAGCTCCCAGGTAATACATTACAGAGCTGTGATCGCATTGCCAGTGCAAGGAACCCTGAAATTAACAAATGTTAGAAAAAAAATTCTAAACAAACAGTAATATGTGTTTTCTCTTCAAGTCTGTAAGTAGTTTCATCATAATACTTGTCAGGATAGGCCTTTTAGAGTAAACTTCATTAGAAGTCACATGGATTAAGTCAAAATAGGAAATTCTTACAATTTGAGAAATAAATTAACAAAAGAAATGTTACAGAAAAAACAGCCACATTTTGTTCAGGGTAAAGGGATCTCCTCAGGATTCCCTGCTCCTCCTCCCTGCTGCCATATTCCCAGTAACTTGTGGTTTGATTAAAATACATTGAATAGGTACAGTTTCCAAAATATATAGATTTTGTTGTTGTTGGAAGTCTACACAGCAACACTACAGTTTCAACATTATCCACCTTTTCATTAAGTCATAAAGGCCCTTTAAGTCTAAGGGATATTATTACTAGAGTAATTGACAAGGTTGTCAAATTTCAAGTTCTGGAGCAAAACTAGATTTGCTTCTAAACAAAGAGTATCTCCAGGCTACCAGGAAAGTTAACAGACCACAAAAAAACACTGGACTTGATCATTCTTAGCAATTTGAGCTTAATGGTGGTTTTGTTTAATACTTTAGAAAATGTTTTTCTTTGTCTCAAGTAAAAGCTTCTAGAATTTGCAAAATATTTGTACAGAATGTAAACAAAAAATCTGAACAAAAATTCTCATGTCATTTCTATCTACAGAGTCTCCTTGGCATTCAGTGACGCTGCACTTGTGTGACCAGGAAAGGCTGAGGTTATTAGACTCAAGTAATGAGACTAAATCCTTGCAAAGTAAGTAGACTCACACCTGCTGCTTAACCACTGCCTTGCCCCCTTGTCTCCAGATATCACAGCCTATGATTTAATCAGTGCAGAAGGTCCATTTCTGGTACAAAAATGAACTTAAAAACATAGTGGTAGCTCAAAGCTTTGTGTTTCTATGCTTGGCATCTCAGCCATTTCACTCAAACCACATAGAAGTGATGCAGAAACTGTAAGGTGCCACATTTCTAACATAATATTTGTACAATGCAAGGCTCTGGTTACTTTCCTTTCAACACTGAAAACTTTAAGTGTGCTCATTTAACAATAACTTTCAGACTTGTGGGGAAGCAAACAGTAAGTTGCCATGTTTGTCCAACAACTTTATTACTGCCATGGATCATGTTTATGAAGCCATCATAAAGTTACAAGGAGTCATAATAAAAAAAAAAGCAGTTCCAACAATGGAAAGTGGTCAATTACATGTTCCATATGACAACTTTATTACTGCTCTGGACCTGCAGAGCAATTACAAGTAGGAAATAGATTACACATAACTTGCTTTGAGACAGAATGCTGCAACAGGCCAAAATAATACTGTAAGAACACATTCTGTGACATGTAATAATTATTCTGCGGTTACACAGTAAGAAAGCAAGCTACTCCAACTTAGCAATCCGATTTAAAAAGTGGAAACAAGCAAATTCAGCAATGGAAACACCACTGTTTAGTTACTCCTGATGATTGCTGGGTTGTTATAATTAGCATTTGTATTTTTTTCTCATTATTGATATTAATGCTTATTACCTTATCCTCAAGGAAGATGCTACATGCTGTCCAAACTTAATGTGAACTGGCAAACCATACCCAAAAGTACGAGCGTAAGAACAGGTAGCACAAGGAAAAAAGGTTGTTGGGAAAGATGGGAAAACAGCACAGGAAGCAGAGGTCTGGAGTATTATCTGATTTGAACGTTACGCATTCTGACATGCCTCAGACTGATACTGAGTCTTATCGAGGATTCCAGTGAGGATAACTGAGTAGCTTTGGAAATGTTTATAAATAGCTCTTCTCAGGCACAAGAGAGGGCATGAGGGTCTTTCCTAGAAGATTTAAGAGGCAGACGATGGAGACATTCACCATGAGTAAATCTTTTCATCCTTTCCAGTGTCACTCAGTGAACAAGAGAACATACGTATTGCAAGACACCATGAAAAGGATCAAGAGAGGAAAATAAAAACAAAATGAAATTTAAAAGCTGAGAGTACAGCGCTTCCACAGATCTCCTCAAAATAGAAAACCACAATGCAGGGTCACTTAAAAATATTTTTCAATCACAAGCACATTGGATTCAGAATCCTAGACACCAAAAAAATTCACACTTAAGTAGGCTTCCATAGCAAATGTTAATGAAACAGTTGATTGTTTTTATTAAGAAAGTTATTCTTGGATTTGTTTTTGGTGTGTTTGTGTATGTTAATATTAGGAAGTGCAAGTAAAACCAAGATGAAAATGTAAACAAGTTACAGTTATAACTGCAGTACTTAGATTTCAAAGCACACTTGGGGAAAATTTGAGACAGCAAAAATGAGCCAGGCATGCATTTTTTGAACAGATGGTGCCAGGGAAGGTCACACAGATATAATTGAGGTCAGAATTTGGCCACTGTAGGAACAGACACTCTCAGTGAAAGAGGTGAATTTCCTCCTGTGTTTTTCATTAATTACTCAGTGCCATTCAGTCCCAGTGTTGCCTGTGGTAGACCCTCTAGAAATCCCTTGCCCATATAAGCGCTTCTCTAGAATATTCTTTCTATATTATGCATTTGAAGAAAAAAATTCCATTTGTAGAAACACCGATTTGCTTTTTTGCTGCAGAGCCAAAAGACTACCTGTATCACCATTTATCTTAACTACGGTCTGTGAGGTAACAGTAAGTATTGGGGGATAAATAGATTAAAGGTGCATTTTCACTGCTGATGTAGGAAGAACTGATATAAAACAACAGTTATTTTTTATGAAAATACAAACAAGTTCTAAATTCAAAGACCAATTTTAAAACACGTCAGAGACAGAAGGCAAATCAAGAGCACAGATGGATGCAGCACAACAGACTTGGAGGGTTGTCTTGGAGAGAGATTGCTCCAATTCTCCTCAGCTTTCAGCATGGAAAAACAGAGTTTTATTGAGCTTGCTGTTGATTTTACACACAGTGTATCTGAGAGCAGTGTCTGCTTTGTGAGGTGTTTTTTTTTTCCCTGCTTAGCATAAAAATATATGATGCTAAAGAGCCTTGTATACAGTAAAGCACGGATTGATTATCACATTTATTTCTAGCAGGAAGCCATTCCCATCTGAATGCCAGTCAGAAAGAATACCACGGAAACCAAACCAAACCGAGCTCCTACACTGGCCTCAAAGCATCATGTTATGCTGTTTCAAGTTGTATTAAATATTCTCTCCACAGCTGTGCAGGCTCAGCCTGCAGATGCAGCCATCACATTCAATACTTTTATTTGAGTGACACCCATATCAAAGTGTTTTTCTTCCATAATGGTCCGTTTTATCCGGTTAAAAGAAAACAGTACTCAAAAAAACATCATTAATGCATCAATTTCAGGCACATGTTTGATTAGATCTTCCTTTCCACTTTTTAATAAATTGCTTTCCTGAAAATATTTTCCTCTGTTTTCCTTCAGCGAGCACTAATTCGGGGCTGTGGTTTTGCCCCTTTTCCCTTCCCTAACAGCTTTACACAGAAATATGTGCCAGAAACAAGATGAGTACTGTCAGAAATAAATCAACTAACGGTATTTACCTGGATAAAGGTTTCTCTGGATTACTCGTACCTTTGCTTTCAGGAACTGGCTGAAGCCAAGGCCACGCTGTTACTAAAGTCAAACCCAATATGGTCCATTATCCTTCTGTGGCTCCTGTGATAAAGGATAACACGTTTCTCTTGTGACAACTATGTAATTCCAGAGTCTGGGGATCATTTTGCTAGTAAGAAAAAACGATACAGCTCCAGGCTCTCCCAAACCAGCTCCGGGCTGGTGTAAAATAAGAGCATTTTGGCTGCTGGGAATTTAGGCCCAACCTACAAGCTTGAGGTGGTCACACACACACATTTATCTCCTCTTGCTACAAGACCAGTGACCTCCATGGGACAGCAGAATTGAGTTTTGCCCATCACATAGTGGTAAGGAGTGACGAAAGTGAGCTGAGAGAGGAGAAAAAGGAAAAATAAAGGGAATATAACAAACCTGCTTCCACCAGGAAAAGCAGAAGCCACCTCACCTTGTGCTTTTCGGGACTAACGGTTAGTCGAGAGGGGTAGAAGCAAGGAGCAACCTGGTTTATGGTTCTGAGAAAGCCAGGGGCTCCAGCAGCTCCCCCAGAAGCAACTGACCCCACAACGCACCGAGGGACACACACACACACGGCACCAAGGCAGCTGTAAGGTGTGCCCGGCCCTCACCTGCACAGGCTGGAGACTCCTTATGTAGGGTGCCCTCACCCCGCAGCAAAATAAATACAAAATGCTTTTTAAGCCCCCCTCTTTTAAGCCCCCCTCTTTTAAGCCCCCCTCTTTTAAGCCCCCCTCTTTTAAGCCCCCCTCTTTTAAGCCCCCC